>JBBPMH010000305.1:0-35373 GCA_038090235.1 Pulveroboletus ravenelii | reverse complement strand
ACAGCTTGCTTCCCAGCTTGGAGGAATCTGGATTTTCTCTGGAGGATGTTATCTTTCAACAGGATAATGATCCCAAACATACTTCCAAAAAGGCTACAAAGTGGATGGAAGACAATGATATCAATGTCCTGGATTGGCCTCCACAATCTCCAGATCTCAATCCCATTGAACACCTCTGGTATCATACCAAAAAGGAACTTGCCAAGTATCCAAGACAGACTAAGGGAGTATGGGAGGTTTGGGAGAGAGTAGAAAAAGTGTGGAAGAGTATAGATCCAGAGGTGTGTCAGAATTTGATTGAAATTATGCCTAGGAGGATTCAAGCAGTAATCAAGGCAAAAGGAGGTCATACAAAGTACTAGAATTGGCTAATTCTATAGATTTGATACATAGTTACAAAATTGAGTCAATGACTTGTAAATTTGGATTGACCATATCTCCATGGATACTTATTCAAATTACATAATTTCTTTTTTGACACATAGCCAAGAGTAAATACTACCTGCCACTTACTTACACTTTGGCTCTATTATTTCTTGTTCCTGAGCTATATAACAAATACTCCAAATTCTCAAAACATTGACTCAATTTTGGAAGTCACTGTAACTTTCTAGCCCCACCCCCAGAACTAATAGGAGGAGAAGAAGAATATCATTACTCAACTGAAGAAGACTCCTGGCTTTTGGAGTCTGAACTAGCTAATGCCAAGCAAACCCTGGACACTTACATATAAAAAGCTCCATTCAAAAGCCTTTCCATCTTCCATCCCTTCATCCTCCTTCTACTTCATTAAAAAATATCCTTTGTAACTCATCCCACTGCCACTGCTTCCCTCATTTACCTAGAACCAGTTGAAAACTGGACCTCAGTCCCCTCTGGCACTCTCTCTTTCCCATCTGCCTTAACTCCCATGTCTCCATCCATAGCTACCTCCCCCCTTGCTAGCAATCCCACTTTCCCTACTCACTTTGAAACTCCATTGCCTGAGCTGGGAAAAGGACCAGTAGAACCCACACAGGAGCACTTGTCTACTGGTTGGCTTACTTGTGCCATTGGGAATATCATGCCCCCCAACATTCCTTTCTATGGGTACCATCTTTATCAAGGTTCCCATACTCAATATGTCAGCCTCCTTCTGGCCCATTTCACCAATTCTTATCTCACCTGCCCTCTGAATTTTGATCTGGAAAAAGAATCCCCTTTTACCATGCTCACTGGGGCCTTTCTTCAGCTGGCCAGTTTTAGCCTAGTTATCTCCTACCTTTGTACTCATGGTGGGCTCAGTATATATTTACCTATTCTCACCTCTGCACAAAACAATCTTTGTGTCAACCTGGCAACCCTGGCATACCAACTAGACTTTGGAACCTACCTTGAGGACCTCAATTGGTTCCTCACCAAATTGGCAGAAAATACCACCCCATGATACCTTCACACAACCACCCCCTCCATTTTTTCCTCTTTTTTGGATGAGAAAGAACTCCAAGCTCTCTGTGAGGCAGAGACTCTTTATTGGACAGAACCTTGCTATCCACTTCCTCCCAACCATCCTCAATACCATGATACCTGTTACATCTGTCACCACCTCAGACATATCTGCCTAAACTGTTCTGCCTACCAATGTCCCCACTGCTACTAATGGACCCCAGGTCACTCTGAATATCAGTGTATGCCAGCCAGAAATAACAATATCCCTTGTCCTATCTAACCTGTGCCATCAGCTTGGAGGTCCCCTACACCTTGTTACAAGTCTGGTTGCCCTGAATTTATGAGAGGGTCAGATGAGGGTCAGAGGGACCTTGTTACAAGCAATAGAGGTCAAGGATAGTCAGAGGAGAGCCTTCAAAGCTCAAGCAGAGAGTCAGAGAGGGCTAGGGAGGCTTAGTCAAGTTTCAAACTGAGGTATCAGAGAAGGAACACCAGTTTGCTCTAGCAGTGCCACAGTAACTGATAGGACCAGAGCTGTGCTCCTAAGTGGAGCACAGGATCAGAGGGGGCTATGAGAGAGATGGGCAGTGTACATGATAAGTGAGGAATGGAGATGTAAGTACAGTAAAAGTGTATTAGCTAAATAAAAGTCCAGAGAATCAGAAGTGCAAGCTCATTGAGAATGTATTGGAGTTTGGGAGAAACAAGTCTGGAGTTGAGTCCAGAGGATGGAGTTGCACAAGATATGACAGCTGCCCCCATTGCCACCCCAGACAGCACCACCCAGTGCCAGTCCTGTCTCCTCACTCTCATTCCCCTTTTTTTGTCCATCTTGGTTGATAGCAATAACATTATTGACTTCATTGGCTGGAGCAACATCACTAGGTCCCTAGGAGTGTCTTATCAGGATTTTTAGATGTTCACTGGTGTCTTGCACCCTAGTCAGGGGGTAATGTTATATTTTATATCTATGTTCACTCTTTTTCCTTGTTTCACTCTTAGTTATTTGGACTTATATAGTGAGCAACAAAACCAACCCAATATTTGCATTATTTTGATTGTTGAGCTAATATCTAGAGAACTACTAAATGAAGATCCCTAAACCTAACCCTTGGTAGAAAGCCCTAAGAAAGGGCTTTCCAAATATATATACATTGCTTAGCTAATCCTTGATATTTTAGGAGATATTCCCATATTAAACAGATGTACTCATTGGGTCAGTTTTGTTGCTAATATCAAGGATATATAAATCAGTATAAAGTGTTTTCTCCCTTGACCCTGATAACCTCCCTAATCCTTCTAGGCATACTTTCAATCAACTCCTGACAGCCCTGATCTTATACCACTCCACCTTTATATGCTCCCAAAGTTCTAATATTCTCTTAGGTAATTTAGGATATTCTGCTAGTCTTTTTTCAAGGATTGTCATAACTATGACAACTCCACTTGCTCCACAGGCAATTCTGCTTGTTCCACTCTGTACTTAGACATTTTTCTCTCTTTATTCTGACACTCTGTACTATAGCTCCAACTCTGCTCTGATTGCAGTGCCAGTCAGTACTTGACTGGTTGCTGGTTACATTACTCTGTCTCTTCATTCCTCACTTATACTTCATTTCTCACTTAGTTTACTCTGCTTTCATGTTCTGCCTCCAATGCTATGTCTCTTGTACATACAATACCACCTCCAAACTCCTGTATATAAGTCCAATTCACTGAGGACTTACTCCTCAGTTCAAATATTTGAAGTCTCTTGTCTTCTTCTCTTTGCTGTAACCCTTCTCTTCTCTGTCCTCCCTCCTATCTGATGATTCTGTCTCCATCTCTTTGACCCCTTCTGCCTGACCTCTGAAATACAAGGACCCAGGATCACCAGAGCACAGTGCTCCACCTGAGTTACTGAAGCTGAAGTCCTCACCCCTCCAAACTCCACCCAATCCCCCCCCTTGTGCACTCTCTGGTTAGAGTTAGCAGTGGAGCAGAGCAGACCCTGACAGGATAAATCATAGATGTTCTATAGAATTAAGATCTGGGAACTGCACCATGACCTCATATCCATGGTTATCAAACCACTCCTTGGCCTTTCTGCTTATGGGCCTGGGATTATTATCCTGCTATAAAATGATATCATCTGCAGTTTTCCTATAATTCTCCAGGGTTTTCTGAAGTTCATCCTCCAAAATCTGCATATAAAGGTCAGCATCCATCTTACCATCAAATTTGTATGCCACCTGTCATGCAACATTATCACTGATCCTCCCCCAAAATTGACTGTTCCCTCTACAAGCCTATCACTTAGGCCCTTTCCTGCCTTTTTCCAAGCCCACTTTCACCCATCTGGCCCAATGCAATTGATTTTGGTCTCATTTGACCATATAACACAGTGCTTATAACTCTCAGCAAAGTTCAATCTTGCTCTTCTATGATGTTGGGAAAGAAGGGGACATTTTTATTTCACCACAACCTTCATACCAGCTTTTCTGAGGCAACAGCAAACAATCTAGGGAGATATAGAGTGGTTCTTGACATCCTGGAGTGCTTTAGTAATCTGGATAGCATTTTCAGCCTTTCCAGTCTCAATAAGATGAACAGCATGGTGCATATCAATAGGAGTAGATTGGCCAAGACCAATAGAATGGGCAATTTGATAGGTTGAGTAACCCAATTCCAAGAGACAAATAATATAAGCAGTTTGTTCAATAGAAAGAGATTTCATAGTAATGGGAGTGAAAAAAGCAATGGTGTTTTGATGGATGTGTTTATACCATGTTGAACTTATAGTAAATCACATGACTTGTTTCTTATGTAACATTATGCCTTAACATATAGTTTTAGTACTTTAATATATCAGTAACAAAACTGACCCAATGAGTACATCTGTTTAATATGGGAATATCTCCTAAAATATCAAGGATTATTCTACCAAGGGTCAGGTTTAGGGGTCTTCATTTAGTAGTTCTCTAGATATTAGCTCAACAATCAAAATAATGCAAACATTGGGTTGGTTTTATTGCTCACTGTATTTTCTTGCTAGATTCTCTCATATCTAGCTTATAGCTCCTGTCTGACTCATTGCTCTGTTTCTGCCATTCATTAGCTGACTCATTCCCTTTGTCAGCTTCATATACCACTGTTTTCCCTTGTATTTTCTTGTTTGTCTCCAAAACCATATATAAACCTACCTCATAGGTAGTTAGTCCTCAGCTTAGACCTACTTGGCAATACTATTCCTTTCTTTGCTTCACTCTACATCTGAGTGAGTACTCAGCTCATTGTTCTCATCCCTTGTCCCTCACCAACTATTTGTTGGGTGAACTTCTGTTCCTGCAGACTACAGATTGCATTCCTTGTCCTTTGTCTTGTAGTAACTCTTGTTGACCACTTTGTCTCAACCAACATCCTTAGCCAAGTCCACATTTGACCCTTTGGGATCAAGTGTAACACTTGTCATCACCTGTCATGTTTCTAGGGTCCTCTGGCAGTCTTGGTTCCTTTATCTCATCTGATTGGCCATTGACATGGCTGCACAATGCACTCTATGTGTTCACACTGCTATTGGTTGGCTTGTTACCCTGTCATGATCTATGGGTTAGTCCCATGCAAACTCTGCAAACACAGGTCCAAGCACCATGCCAGCAATGTGAAAGAAATTGGATGTAGAAACAGACAATAAGGGCAAGAAACAAGAGATAGTGGGAGACAACAATGAAAACTCAGAGAACCTGACAGCCAATAAGAAAAACAACACAAGATTTCTTCTTGATTATGGTTAACACCAGTCTTACATATGTCATGCTTCATTGGCATAATGAAGTGGTTTTGGGTATATATGTACATAGAATAGGTTTCAGGTTTCTATACAATGATTCAGTATTTTATAAACAAGATGTATTTTGTCAGCAGTAGGGAATAGCATGGGTATGGATATATGCATACTCTGGCAGAGCTAAGATTGTCTGTTAGATCACAAAGAGTCTATGGCCATTCAATATCATACAATTAGACTAAGAATCTCAAAGCCTGATGAAAATAGGATGACAAGAACTTTACATACCTTTTCCATTGACAGTTTTATGTGATGTCAGGCTGGTATTTGCATAGATCTGGTCACAGAGTGGCTAAAATGTTACAGGTCATTTATCACTACTAGTTTTGTCCACAAGTTAATTGAATATATCAGGAATATAAAGGTAAACTGAACTTCATAACTGATGCTTGGATATTACCCAACCATTGTCATTGTGTGTTTATCACATTCATGGTCCACTTGGAAAATAAAGGGGTACTGCTAAGCATCCTATTAGATGTTGTAAAGATTCTAACAGTACAAAAAAACTTACAATAGGGCAGGTATAGTAACTAATGAGGCTATACTGGCAATTACACACTGGCCTAGAGCTGGCAAGGGTGTTTCCAAAGGTACTAGAAGAGTTTAGATTGAAGGACAAGGTAGATAATGAAAAAAATTGACTTACTGAGCACACTGACCAAGAATAGATCCTGAGCATAATGTGTGACAATGCCACAAACAATGATGTGATGATATGAGCTTGAAATAATGATCATGGCATTTGGGAGTCTAGCAGCCACACTCACTGCTTTCTACATACAATTACTTTTGTCACAAAGATGCTGATTCACCAGTTTGACAGTAGTAAAAAGAGGCTAAAGGGGGCACTTGAAAATGCTGCAAAGTTTGATGAGATGGAGCAAAAGGGAGATAAAGCTGAGATGGGAGCCAACTGCAATTCCAGAGACAACAATGATATGTAGGTCTGAGCTTTCTGATGAAAATGATAGATAAATAGATAAATATGCAAAGCTTACCACAGAAGAAAAGCAGAAGCTGGATAGGACAATCCATCCTGTTAAGCTAGTGCTCATGAAGGTGAGTTGACTAAAATGTGCCTTTGTGTCAAGATGTGACCAATTCTTCAAGACTTGCAGATAACTGTTATGCTAATGCCTTATGAGGTGTTAACCTATTGGAATTTGACTTTTGACATGTTAGAATATGTGCAGGACCACTGAAAGGCTGTTGATAGTATTACTCAAAGTAGAAAGTTGGGTTTGAGGAAGTGTGAGCTAGCAGACCATGAGTGGGAGGTTATCAAGCAGCTTTACAGTGTGCTGAAGGTAACACAAGTGAGCTTGTTTATCCATCTAGATCCTCAAGGGAGCCACATTTTTCTTCTCTTGTTTCACTTCTAATCTTGTGACAGTGATTCCTGTAATGGATTGATCACATTGACAGTCAACTGAATCACTATTCATGTAATAAGAAATACTTGGCTTCCATTTATGTATCTGTTTCACTAGCTAAGCAGACACTCAACTGCTACTACTTATTGACCAACAGCTCTGAGGTCTATTGGGTTATACAGTAACCTCAAAAACTCTTTCCATACTAACCCTTAATGTGGTGCACAGAGCATATCACCAAACCACATGGGAATCTCGCTTAGCTTTAGTGGAGACATACATAGTACACACTCTTGGCTACATAATCGCTCCCAGGGTCATGTGATTTGGTCCACATGCAGTGGATATATGGTCTATTTAAAACAGCAATATCATGGAAAGGATTTTTGCACTTTTGCACTGATGACTAGGATCTCAGTCAAATCATAGAATAATTGCCATCATTTGTTGGTACAAACAAAGATATACATGTAAACAGTATGTCTGAGTTTAAAAAAGTTCACACACTTCTTGATTCTCAATCATCATCATGGTCAGATCTCTTTCTCTTACTCAACAAAGCACTATTCTCTCCTTGCTTGATGCTGGCCATCTGATGAAGCTATTGCCAAGAGAACTGGTATTAGCCCTTCTGCCATATCCAAACTTCACTCCAAAGAGTGTTCTGCTCTTCCCAAAGCTATTGAGGGTTGTTCTTCCAAGCTTTCCTGTACCACTATTCATTATGCTCAACAGCTTATTATCTTTGGCAAAGCTGAAAATGCTATCCAAGTAACCAAAGCCCTCACCAACATTATCAACCAACCCCTCTCTTCTAGTACTGTTCACCTTTACTTGAAAAAAGCTGGTATGAAAGCTGTGGTCAAGTCCAAACATCCCTTTTTTTTTGCTAGGTATCACAAGGCTCACTTGGACTTTGCCTATGTTCACAAGGATTGGACCATAGAGGACTGGAAGAAGGTAATATGGTCTGATGAGACCAAAATCAATCATCTAGGGTCATATGGGTGTAAATGGGCATGGAAAAGAGCAGGTGAGGGGCTTAATGATAGGCTAGTAGATGGAACTCTCAAGTTTTGTCTTGCTGAAAGATGATGTCAGAAGAATTGAGACTATAATCCTGCAGAGTATCCAGCAGGTCTTCCTTCAAAATTTGAAGGTATAGGTCCACATCCATCCTACCATCAATCTTGCAAGCATATCCAACTCCCTTCCAAGTCATACACCCCCACATCATCAGAGAATCTCTACCATGACCCCAAGCATACTTGCAAGAAGGTCAAGAACTGGCTAGAGGAGCAAGAATTCAGGACTATGGTTTGGCCTACACAATCTTCTGACCTGAACCCTATTGAACACCTCTGGGTTTATCTCAAAAGAAGGCTTGCAAGGCATAAAAACCCTCCTGATGGGATTCATGAGTTATAGACTAGGATTGAGACAGAGTGGTGGGGTATATGTAGCATCTGGAGAGTGTCAAAGATTGATTGAAAGCATGCCTGGAAGGGTTTGGGCAGTGCTTAGAGCAAAAGGAGGCTATACCAAGTACTGATAATATCCAAATACCCTTCTCAATTCAAAAGTGCAAACACCCTTTCTATGGTATTACTGTTTTAAATAGACCATATCTCCACTGCATGTAGACCAAATTATATGACCCTTGGAGCGATTATGTAGCCAAGAGCATGTACTAATTATGTCTCCACCAAAGCTAAGCGAGATTCCCACGCGGTGTGGTGATATGGATATGCTCTTTGCACCACATTAAGGGTTAGTATAGAAAGGGTTTTTGAGGTCACTGTAAAAGGTCAGTCTGTTGGACATCTGTAGTAATTGTATGTTAATGGGGGTGATAAAGTGCTACATCCACAACACAAATTATCATACTTCAAAGCAGCACACTGAGAAAACAACTGAATCAAGACAGCAGAAATGCTTATGTGCAATGAGTACATATGATCATATATATCTGTTTGATGATAATGCTGGGATAGAGGAGATTATAACATTGTCAGAGTTGGAAACCAGCGATCAAACAAAGGTAAGTCCATTCCTCCATCAAAAGGCTGGCTCATCCAAGACACATGCATTGGTGGCTAGGTAACTAACACATTTGACAACTTGGCTGCACTTGCATCACCCAAAGCTGCTGATCTTGGTTCCAAGCTGGATTGCTACCTTACTGCTGACATTCAAACATGCTACAGATGTGCTCACATGGTGATATAAATGTCATAATATGTATGTATCCATGTCTCTCTTGCATGTCCCTGGACTACCTCACTATACCTGGTATGTTCTATCACAGGATATTAAAATTTTCATTGATAGGTTGGCAGCTACCTCAATTAATGTGAAGTTATTGTTCAGTTGTGGCTGCCTTTTCTCACATGTGTGCTCTTATCTCTCACTCCAGTCCACTTGTGCACTGCTTTGTCTCAGAAGTTGGAGCCAGCAGGATCTTATCAAAATCAATGATGTGGTGAAGGTTAGCTCACATCCAAATGTTATGAGAGATGAAGAAGCTTTTGCTTTTGAGAATAGATGGAATGATATTGACCACAATTTCAATTAAATAGTACTCATACTCATACTTATACTCATTACAAATTGATGACAAGATTCCCTAGCACAGTCACTGACCCACAGATATCTCTGTATATCCATGCTGCAGGTATATTCACAGGTCCACCTATGGGTATGGATTGTTCATCCATGACCATACCCATACCTGCAGGTATGGATACAGACAAATTGCAGATATGAATATGGGTATGACTGCTGATATCCACAGGTTACCCATGCCCTTCCCTAGTCAGCAGTGCTGATCCCTATTTTGGATACCACTTTTTCTACTTGAACTCTGGGTTCATGCTCAACCCTTGTGAGATTGTGTGGATTGTTTCTCTGACCATTATCTGTAGTTATAATATCACTAAGCTGTATATCAGTACACATTTTGCAGTAACATATCAACCTAATTCAGGGAAATTCAATGGAGAGTTATTAGTCTGTTCTTCCTTTATTCCATACTACAGAGTGTCATAGTCTTCTCTGATCAAATGGTTGGATGAAAGTGAGAGTAGATACAAAAGACTTGATAAAATGTTATACAGTATGCTATTATGTATATACAAAATATAAGAGATAGTGTTAAAGACAACAACTCTGATCACCTCTGGGAGATCCTGTCCAATTCCAAACCACCCAATGAACTCCTACATATCAACTCCTGCACAGAAGTTGTCAATGTCCTATAGGAGCAGTTGGAGCCAGAGTCAGAGATGAGCAGGAAAGTCAGACTTGTGTCCAACATCATACCAGGTACTCATTTCTTATATCCTCCCTTTGCCCCACTTCTGTTTTTACTCCATTCCATAACTTTATACTGTTTTTCTCTTTTTTCACTATTCCCTTTTGGAGATTGCTTGTTTTTGCTTTGGAGTTGGTCAGAGTTAGTGCTCACATCTCTGCCCATCTTATATATATATTCTCACCTTACTTCCAGACTTTCCTTGGTTGTCCTTACTACTCCTTGGGCAGCAGCTGAGATGAGTTCCCTTATTACTTTGCTTTACTACCATTGTTAACTAGTGTAGTGGGAATCACTGCCCCTTCATTTAGAATCTTCACAGACATAGTCAGCAATAAAGCTGTTACAATGTTTGCTACCTTGAGCTGGTGAGACTATGTATGTAGACCAATGAACCAAGGATATCATTAAAAATCTGTAGTGCTACATTTGTCCTATTACAAAGTAGCCAAGCATTACAGTAGGTCAGGCAGGGTTGGAATAGCTGAACAGTCAGTTTCCAAGATAGAGCTAGTTTCATGTATGGTGACTTGTTTGTAGACACTACCTGCATGGCACACCCAGAGCAACAGGTTGACACAGCTAATTGTGCAATGTGCTTGTGCACAAAATACCAAAAAAGTAGATAGAAAATGTAGTAAAAACCTGTGTAGAAAAATATCCTAACATTGTGTACGCAAAATATGACCCTCGAGGTAAAAACATCGACAGGAAAGGATAAGTTACATAAAGAAAAAACGAAATGGATCAGAGGGTGGGAGTATTGCCAAGCGAGGTATCCAAGCGAGATTAAGGGTTTAAAGTGAAATCAGATGGCACAAGGACGGGGCTATCCATAACGAATTGGGATGTATAACCTTGTCAAAGGCTCTTTGGGAATAATTTATGTCCATGAATGAATGTGAGTGCAACGTTACGTGCGAACAAGGCAAGGGATGGAAGATCCCTAAAGGATCCGTGTTGTGAAGGGGATGAGTTCTGTGGACCGCTGGACGCCAAGCATGAACGATGTTGTGTGCGAATGAGATCCAAATGGGCAATCATTCAATTTTGGAATCAGGGAATCAATCGACCGGATATCGGAAACATTTTATTCATCAGGCCATCCCGGTTCATGCCGCCTCGCGTCGGACACAGATGCGAATCATGCTACAAGGTGACGTGACCAGCGCTCACAAGGGACGGGTGGAAAGCGATCTAGACGGGGCACGGTCAACGAGGTTGCAACTGTTTTCATTCACGAGAATGACTCCTACCAAGCACAGCCCCTCGCTGTAACCGCTGGACCGTACACGTCATATCGCAACCAAACAGGGCCAGCGGTCCCAACCAGAGAATGAAAAAAAAGAAAAAAGAACAAAAGCACCTCTTTAGCACCGCAATTAACCCTTCCTATCTGCCTTGAAACACGCAGCATCATCAGAACAATGCTAAAGATTGACACCCATCAACCCGTGATACAAACCGTTTTTTGTGCCTCTGATCTCATCCAACGTGCCTCCATCCTCACGACTGGACCCTGGTTGTCTACTTCGTGACCGTTGATGGGACCCGAATCCTACCCGTAGCAGCGGTACCCACACTGAGACTAGTCCGATACACCATACCCGTACCGGTCCTGGGTTTCGGACGACCACTCTCCCCGTCCGGGTTTGGACTTGGCAGAGGTGACGACGGAGCAGTGACTGGTGTGGATAGGGCCGCACTTTGAGCAAAAGTAACTCCCGGCGACGGCATGGACAACGCCTGCGTACCACCTGGTGAGGACATTGGTGCCTGTGCGCGATTTGGCCCAGTGTTCACGGAAAGCGAGCGAAGTTTGAGTTGGTCATGTACATTCCGATTGTATGTTAGTACCTGACCGGACCGATGTGGTTGCTCGCCAGGCTGGAAAACCTTGACTGGAGACTGATTTAGCTCCGTCTGATTGAAAAAAAGAATGGGGATGACATTAGTTGGTGGAGTAGGGAATGGTAATGGAGAAATATGACTTGCCAGTCTGAGAGGGCGAGGCGTGTATCCCTGACCTGCTCTTGCGTTATTGGATAATGATGGCGTAGTCGGCCGCGGTAATCCCGATAATGGAGGCTGAGGGGACAGAGGCGATTTTGGAATGGTCAAAGATGGCCTCGGAATGGCCAGTGAGGGTCGCGGAGTGCCGTCAGGACGGGGTGAGCCCGCCGGGATAGCTGCTTTTGCAGGCAGCTGCCTAGTTGTCGTCGTTGGGGAGACACTTCTCGACTTAACGTCGCCAGGGGGTATACCGAGCATCGAGCTATTCGACACGGACGACGCATTTGAATAAGTGCGTGGACGGTGCAATCCCGCAGACTGCGATCGGAGGGTAAGGGTAAAGGGATATTTACCCTTTGTGCTCGGGGGGAGGGGTGGAAGGACCTTGTCCGGATTGTATGCCGGCTGTAGCTGTGGGATCTCCTCGGTGCCCTTGGGGGTAACTGGGAATGGGAGACTGCCCGAGGATGCTGTGCTACTTGGGGTGTGGGGGTCAGGACCGGCGGCTCCGTTGGGGCTGCCAGCACTGGAGCGCTGAAAGACGGCACGTGTTGGGGTTACGCCATCGTCATATTCGCGAATACCTGGCATGAGACCGGTGTTCCCGTCGGAGGAGGCGAAGCTGTCTGGCTTGGAAGCGATGGAGGCAGCATATACGCTGGAGTCGGAAACGGAACCGGCTCTAGTGCGAGGCTCTGGGGGGGCCACTGAGGAAGTGGAGTAGGTGCTATATCGCCCAAGAGATGAGCCGGTACTGCGGATGCTTGCGACGCGACTGGCAGGTTGGCTCTTAGAGGGAAGGCTCCTTGTTGCTAAGCTGGAGCGAGGGGAGTAGCCAAACTCGTCGGGGTGGGTAGTTTTGTGCTCCCCGACGTCGCGGAGGATACTGTGGGAGGTGGACAAGGGGACGGGACGGGACAAGGGGGAGGTGCGAGAGGACGCGACGGAGGAGGAGGTGCGACGGGACAAGACGAGACTGGAGACGCGCCGGGTCAGCTGGGAGGGCGCGTCCTCGTCCTCGCTGGAAAGACAGTACATGATCAGCAACCAAAAAAGGCGGGCAGACGCAAGAGAGAAGACAGCCACCGATAACGATCGGGACGGAAGTCGCTCCCAACGGAAATCAGCCAGCGACAATCCAACATATAAGGGCCAGCAGAGAAAGAAGGAAAGAGGACACCGACCTGTCACTCCACCCAAGTCCAGTCGTCAGCCCAATCCCGCCCTGGAGCAACTTGCCGTCACGATGCCTCACCCTTCTCCGTGGGGTATCCCTCGTGTCCTTTGGATGCTTCGAGCCCGCGCTTGTCGTCGACATCAGCGAAACGTCTGACGCATTAGAGAGGTAAGACGACAAAGACACGCCAGACATGATACTCAGTCGCGACGGATCCACTTCAAGCCGCGGCAGCAATTTCGAATTGGGAGACAGCATCCCATGGCGCAACATCAATTGCCTAGAAACAGTCCTCGTTCAGTGACATGGGCCAACATATGCTTCGAACACGAAACCCACGGTAGCGGAGTGTGCAAATCAAGACTCGAATCCGACTCGTCCGCCTGATCTTCTTCCCCAAAACAGATGCCTTCATCGCCTCCACCCAGCTGTGAGCCCTTGCCTCTGCGGGAGCTTGTCGGTATCGGTGGTACATCACCTTTCCCTCTACTCCTGCAACTATGCTTTGGATCCCGTGTTGCACTGGGGTCACGCGAGCGCGGCGATGATGAGCGCTTTCGCGGACGGGGGTTGGCCGATAAGATTTGCGTGATCTCCGGGGACATGGCACCATCCCGCGTATCCACATCTCCGGAGGTAGAACGCACGTGTGTGGTGTGACCTGAAGATCCGCGCTCTTCACGCGGCTTGTGGACATAGGGAGGGCCGGGGAGTGGTGGATTAATAGGACTCTGTGATTGTGAATGGAGGAGAGGTGGAAATCGCGGAAATGGACGAGAAGCCTGTTCGTCACCCTCACCCTCGTCCGATTTGATCGCGTTCAGATCGCTCATGTCAATGCTTGCTAGCGAGTCCTCAGCATCTGGCTTATGATCCAGGCGAGCAAGCCTCTCAGCCACACGAGAAATGGAAGGACGTAAAATGTCAAGACTATCACCCCGCGACTGATCACGACTCTTCTCAGTGAGTGAATCAGAGGGTGGAGGTGACTGCGGTGCAGCCGAAGGTGGGGGTGGAAGCACACATGGCTCTTCCGTGGGTTCCTCGGCTATCGTTTTACTTTGTTCACCTTTTGGATGTCTGGTGTTCCGCAGGGAAGACAATGAACCTTGCCTGCATCTCCCACGCACAGACTCGTCACCGCCGAGAGATAGCCGTGACAGTGATCCTGAACGAGTACGAGACCGCAGAGAGTCGGTCCTCGAGAGGGCGGGTGACCCAGAGCGAACGGTCGTTTGTAAAGCACACTGTGTGGTGAAGAGGTCTTGCGTGACGGAGGAAGGCCCAGGGATAGGCGGGAGGGGAACAGTAGGAGGTGACGACGGGGGTGGGTTGCCTTGGAGCAGTTGGACCAGAGCAAGCTGCCGGGGAGAATTTGGCAACACCGCATTGGAATTCGGAGGACTCGTAGGGCTTGTGGACGCGGCAGCGCTAGCAGGCACCGAAGTGAGCCAGCCTGTGGTAGACGCGAGGATGGATGAACCATTCAAGAGACTGGTCGGAGATACACTGGCTGGCGTGCCAGGAATATGACTGGGGGGAGCAGGAAACGCTTCGAGGAGGAAGGGCACTGGCGTGCGCCGCGATATCCGGGGTGGCGGCGAAGCACGTCCAGGGGCCTGTGACTCTGAGGACACGCGGTGAGTCTGAGAGTGGGCGGCAGGGTTGAGGTCAGGAATTCTGGCGAGGGGATTACGAACGGGGTTAGCTAGTGGGGGAAGGTCGATGAGAGGGGGGGACAGGTCAAGCGACATTCTGGACATGGCCGTCGCCATGAAAGGTGTCGTCGTCGTTGTTCGTCGCGGTCGTCACGTCTGCCCCAGGTCCCCCGACAAGGTAAGGGCGAAAAAACAAGGGCCGTGATGGAATCAAAACGAGAATGATGAGGTGAACAGGTGGCGCAGGCACAAAGGGCCCCGTTTCCCACGCTCGTTTCCCGAGGACGTCGGTTAGGCGCGACCGTCTGAGCGTGCAGCAGCACTCCACGACGACAAGGCTAGAGCTTGTCAAGTTCGTCCAGTCACCTCAGCTTCGATGGTCCATTCTCCAACCCATACAATGGGAGATCCGCAAGATCTCGCTTTTCCCACTCCATTGGAGGGGCACCACTTTCCCAGAGAGTGGCGCTCGCGGACTGATACAGGGTGGACACCTATCAATGTTGATCAGCATTAAATAGGACGTTCCGTACGTTCCTGCGCACGATGTGTGAGTAACCAGCCTATATTATCAGGCGCGAGCTGGACTTGACGACCGCATTGACAGCACGCACACGAAATTCCCATCCCCCGCTGACACATGACACCGGGTCCCGCCCGAGATTCCATTTCTTGGCGCTCCACCTGTCAACGCAGATTGTGCAGAATTACATTTGTACGTTAATTGTTCTTTTTCGGTATCCGCCACATCGCGTGCAGTGAAGATTAATCGCACGGTAAATAGACTCTACAGTAAATCATTTGTATGCATTAATAAAGTGGGCACGCCCAAGAACAATAAGCACATATTGGGAAGTAATCTTGGCACAGTGCCAACTCAAGAAGTTGATGTTGACAAAGCAACAATATTCCTCAGTATAAAAGATTTGGCATAGTGCTGCAAGCCTCACAGTATTACAGCACTTTGCAAATCTCTGTGGAAAATGCATTTTGAAAAGTTACACCTTGGACACAGCCAGGCAAAGACCCCCAGGTGCAGCTGAGTGGCCCATGCAGCTGAGTAAGCATAGTTTATTCACTACTACTTACATGTCAGTTCAATTTTCTATTTGTTGCCATGTCTGACCAACCAAGCAAAAGACAGTATGCCTTTACTGTTACTCTCACTGTTTACTCTTCCCTCAAACAGTCATCCAAGGGCAAAAGTATGACTGTCAAGTGACAAGAGAAGTCTGTCAAAACCAAGGAGATGTTTTTCTTGCTCAGCAAGGACAACTACATTGAATTTTTAAAAAGCATTCTTGAGAAGCATGGTCAGACTCAGTACAAGGTTTCTAGTAAGCAATGGTTCTCATTCAAATTCACAATGCCAAAGATAAAAGGGTATGAGTGTTTCTTGTTATATTGCAAGTTGTTTGGCTCACAAATCTTTGTAGCCAGCATGCAAGTGAGGCAATGGATGTTGACAATGAGTCAGATTACAAAGAGATGGTCCAAAAGATTCGTGATACTACTGGTGATGGTATGGCAACAAAGATTTCAGTTGATATGAGGCATGTTGAGAAGCTCCATCAGGCAAGCAGCCACTCCAGAGGCAAAGAATTAAATATGTTGAATAATAACCAGGTATTATTACTACTATTATTATTATTACCATGGCTTGAATGATTTCTAACATGATCTCCAACAAGTCACCACCACTTCAATCAGATCTTGACCTGCAGCTTGCTCAATGGCACATATGTTACGCTTGATCCTGAAGGGTCAAACATTGACTTGGCTAAGGATGGAGGGCAAAGGGAGCTGTCAGCAAACCGTTACAGCAAGACAAGAACAAGGGATGTTGCCTGCTCCAAGCAGGGTCAAGGATTACCCAATAGGGTTGAGGATTTGCCCAACTGATGGTTTGGTGAGAGGACAAGGGTTCCTTGACAGTGCCAAGCAGAGTCAAGGGTTCACCCAACTGATGGTTGGTGAGTGGATGAGGGTTCTGCCCAATGGACAGTCAGCAGGGGACAAGGACAAGGGGAACTGTCAGCTAACAGCTATGGTGAGATGAGGATGAGGAACATAGCCTTCATTGAGCAGGGTTAAGGGTTACCTGGTAGGGTCAAGAGTTTTCCTCAACAGATAGTTTGACAAGCAGACAAGGGCTCCTGCCTAACAAATAGTCGGCAGGGGGGCAAGGATGAGGGTCTGAGCAGAGCGCTCACTCAAATGTAGAGTGAAGACATGAGAAGAAAATTAGGTGTATTGCTGAGTAGGTCTAAGCTAAGAGTCTGTTTGGATATGCCATTTGTTGAAACATAGAGTGATTGGTTTTATTTGACTGGTGGCTAGAAGCTCAGCATCTCCTTCCATAGTTGAGGTGGAGACCAAAACAATAAGCCCTTTTGCCAACAGATAATTGCATCGATTGAGTGCATACCTGTACACAATGTTCTTCTCAATGCCTTACAATACATTTGATTTTGACCCCTGCTGCAAGATGATCCTCCACCTGATTAAGTTAGTTCAGGTTCTTATGGTTACACTGCTTGAGCTTTTATCTGGACTCGATATCCTGCCTGTCCCATATCACACCTCAGTGCTCTCAGGTCATCAGTGGGTTTTGGAGCTTATATGCGGTCATCCAGATCACATCCGATCAGAGCTTGGAGTTTCTCAGCACATTTTTTTACAGCTAGTTGCAGAATTATATTCAATAGGCCTCATGGATTCTCGCAATGTCACCCTCAAAGAACAGCTTGTGATCTTTCTCTATACCTGTGTGACAGGGCTCACTGCACATCACATTGGAGAGCATTTTCAATGCTCTAATGAGACGATCTCCTGGTAAGTCAACCAGCGCTTTATTTTATAGATGATTTCACCTTTCGTATGTAGCTATTTCAAGAGAATACTATATGTTCTTGCTAGCATACCATTTTACACTAAATATATTCAATTACCAACTGGCAGGACTGTCTCTCCAAAGATTCAACATAATACAAAGTTCTGGCCTTATTTCCACAATGTGATTGGTGTGATTGATGGCAGCCACATCCCAGTTTCACCCCCAGCCCATATATGCGGGAGATATCGCAATTGAAAGGGGTTTCTCTCACAGAATGCACCCTTTGTCTGCAACTTTGACCTGAGATTCGTATACACACTCACTGGATAGGAAGGTTCATTAACAGACGTGTATGTCTATGATGATGCAATATCAACCAATCTGCGAATACCCCCAGGCAAGTATCTACTAGCAGATGCTGGCTACCCTCTATGACCACACCTCCTCATCCCGTATTGTGGCATCCATTATCATCTCGCTGAGTGGGCTCGGGCAAGCAAAAGGTAGGTTATATTTCGTTTACTTCTACTTTCCTAATACTTTCCTTTGCAGGCCAAAGAATAAAGAAGAGCTCTTTAACCTCCATCATGCATCAGCCTGCAATGTTATTGAGCAGATTTTTGGCATTCTCAAGCATCACTACCAAATCCTTCTTCTTCTGCTTGAATATAACCTTGAGGTTCAAGCCTGATTACCTGCTATGCTCCACAAATTTATTCAGACACACAACCCAAGTGAATGCGATGAACATGATGACATATCCAATGAGGAAGACAATGAGAATGATGGTGCATGATATAATGCACCATACAACAACCGGGCTGCTAATGAAGACGGAGTTGGTAAATGTGGCAAGGTGAGTGCTATGTGAGATCGGATTGCACAACACATGTGGGACGACTACCAACTCTTGTTGACTCAGTGTAGATTCATAGATAACGAGTCAGACTCTGACATGGATGTAAAGTAGTCATATAGCACATAATACCAATGATAGTATCAGAAATCTGTTTGACAGTTGCATTGCTACAGTACACATACAAAAAACTACTAGCATGAACAACAATCATTGTGCTACACTGCTCCCTGAGCCCAGGGCCTGGGGACCATAAGACACATACAAATCTTCAGCATAGTCAAGGCAAGCTTTGTTAGTGGGGAGGGTTGTGAACATGACAGAAACATTTGGATGCTCTGGGAGATACTTGCATAGGAATTGCCTGTGCTCAGTTGGCATGTTGTTCTGCTTGTAAAGCAGATCCATAGCAAGCTCAATGCTCTTTAGCGGATCGATGAATCTGGTTGCAATAGAGTTGTTTAGGCATTGAAGCGAGGAAGAGATGGAGTGAAGCACAACATTTGGTATGTTGACAGATTTTTTTCCCCCTGCATGTTGACTCACCAAGGTGGAGGTGCAAGTATGCTTGCTGCTATGAATGGATGGTGATGAGAGGGTAGAGAGTGGGGGACCTGCTGGCAAGAAAAGCAGTGATAGATTGGTTTCATCCGGGATTAGTGTGCTGTGAGCACATTTCCTGGAACTGGACGACATGGTACTGAGCATGGCAGGTGCATTTGCATCAGAGGATAGGGTAGGGACAGCAGAACTTATCGAAACAGCAGGAGTCATTGATGGGACGGGCACAGAAAATGAATTGGTCACAGGCATAGCTGATGGAGCTGACTGTGCAATGGCAGATTGAGTGATGAGCACAGGACTGGAACCTTCTCCAACATTGTCAGTAACTCAACAGTAAGGATTGGTGAGCTAACATACCACTGATACTGCCTTGGTAGACCCCAGCACCTGAGCTTAGGTATCTCCAGCCTTGGTTTCGGAAATCCCTCATTAACAGGTGCTATAAAATGGGGGGATTAGTATATAAAATGGGTTGATCCATGTATGTTACCTTTTGTTACGTTTCACTCTTGTTTCCATTTGTTTCCACCTTGTTTCCATCCTTTGTCATTAAACATTACTCTCCTCATCCGATTCTCTTGTATCGGGCTCGTAGCTCCACACTTAGTCACTCCGTTCCTTTTGCTATTCGCCAGATGACTCATATACTTAGCAATCCATGTTTCCTTACGATTGTCTTTGTCTTGTCATGTTTCCTCTTAATGTTCTATATAAACCCGCTTGTAGGTCTACCTGTACCCTAACTTAGACCTACTTGGCAATTCACTTGCTTCTTCTGTGTGTCTTCGCTCTACACTCGACTGAGCACTTTGCCTTTGCCCTCATCCCCTTGCTAGCTAGTTGCTAGGCAAGACTCCTCGACCTTGAAAGCCATCAACCGTTCATTGATAGAACCCTTGACCCTGCCACCTGCAGGTTATGCTCTTCGTCCTCGACCCGTTAAACAACAGCTCACTGATAATGGTCCTTGTCCTTGACCTTCAGCCAAGTCCACGCTCCGACCCTTCGGGATCGAGCATAACACCTTTTGTGCAATGAAAGTGTCAAAGACTTTGCCTGCCCCAGTCCCCTCAATATTGACGCCCCTTTTGTTGTTCCAATGGACACCAGATTTTTCCTGCCAAGTGCAGATGGTCATGAAGGTGCTTTTAATCTGTAATTCATATTAGAGACAGATGGAGATCTGGAAATCTGATCTGCTTACCTGACCCCACTTGTACTTGATACTTTTTAGATCCTTTAGCTTACCACTTGCCAGAAGGAGTTGAAGGTGAGCAATCACTGCATTGAGAGTTGTATCCTTGAAGTTTGTGGTGTCTGTGTGCTTTCATTGATGTTCATATAGGAAATCAACCAGTGCATCTACCTCCTGCTTAGTCCATTTCGTTTTGCCTGCTGATCATACATCTTGTGATATTACATTGATTGCAACATCCATCTGGCCAACTAATGAGATAATCTGTGTGATGATATAGCACCTATTCTTGTCAGCTTGATGCAGATAAGAATAGGAAGGATAGTCAGTCATCCAACCTGTTATTCGGGTGAAAAGCAGGTCTGCAGTGTTTGATCTCTGTCTCAACTACAGAAGGAGATGCTGAGCTTCTAGCCACTAGTCAAACAAAACCAATCACTTTATGTTTTCACAGATGGCATATCTGAACAGACTCTAAGGGAACATGCTAGACCTCAAGGCAGGTTTATATACTGAGTGAAAACAAAGGGATATAAACAGAGAATCACAAGGAATAAATGGGGCTAATGAATCGAATGAGTAAGACAACAAATGGCAGAAGGGGAGCAATGAGTAATGGGAGGGCTTATGGATCAAATGAGTAAGCCAACAAATGGCAGGAGGGGAGCAATGAGTAATGGGAGGGCTTATGAATCAAATGAGTAAGCCAATATGACAAAGCAGAGAATATCATAGAATATGAGAGAACAACAAGGGACACGTAAGTGAATCACGGAAAGTGTAGTAACGGCATGAGCACAATTTGTCAACAGATTGTGTGGGATGGACCATACATGGTTACCACAAGAGTTCTGACTGGGGAGGAACTCCTCCAGGAGTTGAAGGCATGGACAACTGGTGGTGGTCATGTGTTGTAGGAGCATCATGGGTATGGGTTTTGTGACAGGTGAGCAAGGACTGAGGGAGGAGGAGCTCATCTAGTGGTGGGCATGTGTTATAGGAGCGTCACAGGTAGGAAAAAGAATAGCAGTCATGCAAGTACATGAATGAATTGTAACAATATGAACCTCACAAAGATTTACAAAAACAATAACAACAACTGCCTTATATATGTTGCACCATCAGGTGCTACTATCCTGCTTACTCCACCCATGGTGCTTGATTGGGCTTGTGCTTTGGTATGTAGTCTGTAGACTCATGCTGAAAGCATCTAATTAGTCTGTAGGAGGATGGCCAGGCAACATTGAATATGCTGCCCAATATTCCCTCATTTGATACTGCCAACAAGGCATCACCATTACATTCAGCACATAAGGCAAAGGATGCTTTGCAACTGCCACTGTCTCTGAACCCTGTGCTGAACTCTGCGCTGGACATTAATTCACTCATATCAGTTCTCCTTCTTCAAACACTAGCCAATATCTTGTCTGCTGGAGCCCATAGCTCGTCTGCTGCCACAAGTTTGGTGGCTGCAGCTCTGATGACACCTGTTCATTGTGTCCCAGAAGAATCCTTCTCGCCTCCAGTTCCATCCCCTTCCCAGCTTATGTGGTTCCTCCAATACACTGAGATAGAACTTCATGTCAAGGATGCCACCACATTCAAACAGAGACTCATGGGACACCATATCAGCCCTAACATTCTTCCTGATATCAACAATAAAATACTTGCCATGGAGATTGGGATTCCAGCTGGTGATATATTCCATCTGAAGAAGGGTTCTATTGCCTGGTGGAATGGTCCTCAAGTGAAGCATAAGCATAGAAACACTGACCAAAGCTCAACAAGTCAGCTGAAGTCACCTACTCATTGGCTCCAGAAGAGGGTCACTTACAAGAAGAAGTATCATGATGGTAGTGGCAGCCACTTTACTGGACCTCTGATGGTTGCTGGGGATGGTGATGACAATGTATCAAAGGACTATGATCTTTGGTACCAGTCCACAGATCATGGTGCCTGGCTTCCTGTTCCAAAAGGGTTTATTATTTGTGAGGATGACAATGACAATGATAGCATGGACAATTTCTTCAAGTAGCAGATCAATCTCCATATCATTTTTCATACCATTTTTTGTACCATTGGATCTATTTCAACAGTGATAATATATTCAATGCAGTGAGAACAAACAAGACAATATAAATCACAGTACTAGTCATTGTATACTACACAATGTAACCTGATGCCCTAAAGTACCCTTCTGTCTTGTCAGAGGTAATGTTCTGACAAGCATGCATGATCATGGTCAATGAGAAGTCATTGGGATAGTGCCAAAAATATGCCTTGATCACTGAAAAGGCTTGCTCAATTGAATTATAATCTGGAGAGTAGGGAGGGAGGAAGATAAGCTTGCAGACTAGTTGCAGCCTGAGTTAGTACATGAAAAAACAATGTATTGATAACATATAGTGTATATCTTCAATAAGTGCACAGATTTCCTTAGTCTTGTGGATATGGCAGTTGTCCGTGACAATAACACTGTGGGAACCGGGATATGGGTTGGTAAGAGGCATCTGTACCAAAAATAAGTCAATATAGTGCATATAAAACCACGACATACCACATGTTCCTTCAAAAATCTGAGGAAGCATTGACTGTCAACCAGTCCTTCAATGATATCATATGCAACAATACCATTGAGAGTGATGGCAGGGAGGATTGTGTACCTTGTTCCACAAACAAAGCATCTGCTGACATGACAATGAGCTTCTCTCACTGACCACCCATGTTGGTGAGTAGATGTCTGTTTATCCTTAGCGGCTTCATTAATAAAAACAAGCATGTTCGGGTCCTGCACATCTGCAGTGATATGATTCATGTAGATTGCATGCATCTCTTTATTTCACTCTGTAGCTGCAGAGAAAACAACCTTTCAGGTAATGCAAAGATGCTGGAGTGTCCAAAGAAGATTTGAAAGCGTGGCAAACTTGTGATGCTTGACCCAAAGTTCATGCTGAAGTTCATTAAGGTAGATGGTATTGCAATGCTGAATAATGGTGGAGATGAAAGCAACATCAGCTGAACTAAGGAGTCGATGGTGCCCAGTCAAGTGGGAATATTTGTTCAGATTGGTAGTGGTGCCATATTTTGAGTACAAAGAGAGTGTCCTGTAAATGAGTGATTTCTGGATGCCTAATATATGACAAATGTCATTGACACTATGGTCCTCACTGTACAAGAGCAGGATTTGGGCTTTGATGCTGGGAGACATGATATGGTAGGGTGCTGGCATGGTAATGTGGTGCAAAACAAACTGGCAGCTTACTCAGCTGCACAGGCCACTCAGCTGCATCTAGGCAGTGGCATGGGTATACAACAGACTACCCACACCCACACCCATCAATATACCCACACCCACAACCATGGGTATGGGTATTTCCCATGGGTTGGAGAGGGTAACACCCATGGGTATGATACCCAATGGGTTATCCATGGGTTTATTTACAATAGCATACAAAACTATGTACAGCTACACAGAGGGCACTACAATGTGGTCCCAGCTGTCTTCAAACTCTTCTTTGTCACCCTGAATGTCAGCAAGAATACTAACAATGAGCATTTTCATCCTTGATGAGGTTGAGCAAACTCCATGGACCTAAACACATTAGTGCATGAATAGTTTGGCTGGAAAGTCATGACCATGTATGGGAAATGATTAGCTGTCCCCAACTGAACAATCGTTCAATGTCAATAGAAGTAGCTGTATATTTAGCTCAATCAGAAATCTGTTGAGCTAAATAACATAGAACTTACCTGGTATTGTAAGATAATCCAGTGCCATCTGAAATAGATGTGGATAGCTTGCACGATGGTCATACCAACAAGCGACTGGATCAGGGACATGCTCAACATTGGATCCAAGATAATGGTCAAGCTCATTGAGCAGTTGAGTTGGTTTCGGCAGGGCAAGGGCTAGAATATTATCAAACATGTTCAACTGGGGCATGACAGAGTTAATAGCTGATTAAATACATGATAGTCACAACTTACTGATTGTTGTTGAGATACCTCATGTCTGGGTTCAGTGACAGTATCCTTAAATGCATAGGACCATTCATATTTATCCTGCACCAAGCAATGGGCTGTGTCAACCCATTCTTCATCCCAGTTAGCATTCTTGAAGTATTGTAACTTGTGTCGGGGATATAGCACTGTAAAAAAGGTATCAGTTAGTTGTACATATGAATGAAAAAATATCACTGTCAGCATTGCACATACCCATAGCAATACAATATATGTCTGAACTGTCGGTAAGTGAGTAGTACTGGTTAAGTGTGCATTTGGCAATAGTGACAGCTACTCAAATGGAGGAGAAGAACTTCAGGTCAATGGAGTAGGTAGTCAGTATCTCATTTATGAGATCCATTGTGAGTATCATGGTTGCTAGATTGGGTATTGAACATGAAAAGAACAGCATTGCATCCTTGAGGATCTGGTGGCTGTGCATCAAGTGAGGCTTTTTGCCACACCACCTGCAAGGCCAATACACACCTTTAGCATGTCTCACAGTTCCTGTGTGACCATCCATTCAGCATTAGTGAGTTCATATGCCCTTAACCCTATCTCCCTTTGCTGAGTTATACTGTCTATCACTTTATTGTGTTCTAGAGCATAGTTTAGCATATCAAAGGTTGAATTCCAGCAGGTTGTGACATTGTGTGGCAAGTTCATTACAGGCAGCCCCAACTTATCAAGGGTTCACTGCCACTCAGGAAGCAGTTTTGTGGACGAATGGATGATTTTATATCCCAGCTTCCACAACTGAATGTGTATGAGTGGGCAATCACAGTAAGTATTTTTGGCCTCTATCTTTGTGAGCACAAGCTTGATGGGTCATAGACTCCTCTGCAACTCTACTTGCTCTGCAGGTGTTGAGTTATCTCCCTCATCAACCAGCCCATCAATGTCATCAATATCCCTAGGCTGCTCCTCAATCATCACACTCTCTTCATGCTCAATCCCCATGGTCAAATGTTACATCTTGCCATCTTGTTCATCTTCATCAATTGTGGCATCAAACTGGCCTTGTGATTTCATGTTGA
Organism: Pulveroboletus ravenelii; assembly: GCA_038090235.1. Classification (NCBI taxonomy): domain Eukaryota; kingdom Fungi; phylum Basidiomycota; class Agaricomycetes; order Boletales; family Boletaceae; genus Pulveroboletus; species Pulveroboletus ravenelii. The sequence continues at coordinate 10,092 of JBBPMH010000305.1, read as the reverse complement.
ACTCTCGAATCAGTGCCTTGGCAACCAAATTCACTATATGAAGAAAGCAGCACACATGGGCAGCAGGCCCATTATAGTCAAGGAGTTGTGAATGCAGTTCCTCAACCATGACAGTATTGTTGGATGTGTTATCGCGTGTAATACAGAGTATCTGATGTTAGGTAAGTTGGATCGTATTCTTGCATTTAACACCACTGACTCACCTTGTCCATGATCCCAAAATTCTCTAGGACCTCCTGAAACTGAGCAGCCAGCTCAATACCAGTGTGTGACTAGTGAAATATTAGCATGGATGTACAAACACTCAAGGTGAGTTAGCCATACCTTTGGCACCTCAACAATGTCTAACATGAAGCTTAGTGGTGCCCCATTGTATTGCATGTGTGCCACAAATGTGCAGAATGAGTGGTGGTTAGACAATGTCCACATATCGGTGGTAAAGTTGATCTTTCCATTGTATTCCTACTTATGGTGAGTCACAATAAACATGATCCCATGTAACATCACTAATGTGCAGTATCTTTGCAACCTGCTGTTGAGTCCTTGCAAATACAAGCTGGGCATCACAAGAGATTGTTGCTGGAGATGGTAAGTAATATTCTGGTTGTCCAGTTTTCATGAGTGATCTAAATCCCCAATCATTGACTATATCAAATGGTCGTAGAATTTCCACCACCCATCAGATGATTTCGGTTCTGTGCATACCAGTGTCAACTGCATTCCAGACTCCATATGATACTGATGAGTTACCTTGTCTCGCTCTGGGTATGCTGCCTGTGAGAGTACATTGCTATTCCTTTACCAGTCTGTTCAAATGCAGTGACAATACTTCCACTATGCAGATATGGTCCAATAATCTTGTTTTATGCCTCCGTCACATCCTTGACTTGAATCACTGTGGCCAAAACATCTTCTCCCCAGCATCACTTTGCATGCTTATGCATATTTCCTGTCAATTGGGAATCTGTCATGTCAAGGTAATGCCTGACCATTACCTTACATTGCCATGCCATGCACTTGAATACATGTGCAACTCAACCATCCTGTTTCTTGATTTCAGGCATGGGATGGTAAAAGACATAAATAGGTGAAGTCCACTCTTTCATAGCATGTTCTATATTAATGTTAGTTGTAAGCTTAGTTGTGTTGAAGATGCTCCTACTCAGCTGATCCTCGAGAAAGCTTGGATTATCATCTAGTTCAGTGCTGCTGTCATTGTCAGTGATGTTGGTGCAGGCTACTTCATGTTCAAGCACTGTTTCATTTGTTTCTCTCTCATTGTCTCTCAAGGCTCCATCCTTCGTGATAGTTGACTTGGACCTTTTTGATTGGTTGGGGTTCCTTTCATAGTTCCTTTGTTTTCTTTGGGCATTTTCTTCAAGTGCAGCCTGAGCTTTGTCTGTGAGCTTGACCACTCGATGGGTAGGATTGGCTAATGGCATAGTACCCTGTTAGTAGAAAAGTTACAACTTAGAAATTTTCATTGTCTGACCAGTCAAGAGCTGAGGCTGTTCAGCTCTGGCTGGTACCTGGATCATCATTCCAGAGTGACAATATAAGGTTTGAACTATAGCTTTTTTGAGTTACATAAATGATGAAATAATTCATAATTGTCCCATGGATATTAGGCTGTACATAAGATACCCAAGATACCCACCATGTGGGTATGGGTATAGGTGTGGGTATCCAAAATGCTAACCCATACCCATACCTATGACATACCCACACCCATGACCCATGTGAGTATCCCATACCCCTGCAGTTGCCTAACTTTGATACAATGAAGTGGGTTGAACTCAAACCTAAATACCACATCAATTCGCATCAATTCATTTCATGGCAACACTAGCAAAGAGCCCACCAAAGATACATCAAAATTGTAAAAATTGTAAAAATTCCCATGCTCAAACACCTAGCCCAGCCCCTGCTCTGCAGATAGTGGGGCATGCCAACATTCACTACACTTTAGCTCCCATCCCTTTGGACTTAGATCAAGAATCTGGATGCTCAAAGAACCTGGCTAGGATGTGTAACCCAGCAACCAGCACACACCCTTTCCTCCATGACCTGCTCCCCCAGGCCCTATGCCTTTTACTTCTGGTAAGTTCATGTACATGAGCAAACACCGACTAAGTAACTACATGCCAGCCTGGCCTCGTCTCCCCTGGGCCAGGACATGTGGCCCAACTAGCATACACCTTTTCCTCTGTGACCCACTCCCCCATGCCTTTTACTTTTTTTCTCAGACTATTATTCTTGCTTTCTCTCGTTTCCTCCACTTGGTCAAGTTGTTTCAGAGCATCTGGATAATTATTGTGACATCACCTCCTGTTTTCACCTCCCTCCTATCCCACTGTTTTCCCTGTCTGTCTTATTGCTGCTTGCCCCTTGTTGCTGCCAGCTCTTCCTGTCAATATTCCCCCCTGGCCCAGACCCTTATCTGAGGCATGACATGTGCATACCCCAAGATTGGCTATTGTCTTCTTGATGGCACCTGCAACTATGGAAATGAAAAGAGGTGGGGGAGGGTATTTGCTGGGCAATCACAGAGGGTCTCGTGAAGCATGAAGATCTCTGGGAGTTGCAAATTCTCATGCATTGGGCCAGGCTCATACTGCTCTCTACTTCTAAGGCGAGCACAGTCATAAAGTGAGTTGATTTGCACACAGACTGATGATGAGGCAACAGCTCTGGAACACCTTCCATGCCCACAACCAAAGACATCCTTTTCCCTAGAACAATGCATCTCTATTAAAAGGCAACAGATGAAACAAGCTGCCAAAAGACAACTTGACAATTGGGGTCTTGACTATTTCAATTTCTTCCTAGTTCACTTTCCTGTCTCTGATATGTTAATCCTAGCCACCATTACCCTCCTGAATGGTTCAGTGACAATGGGAAAGTGCACCTCTGTGGGTGATATCCTCTTCTTATTCTTGCATTCAACTTGATGAAGCGGATCAGAAAACACCCCATTGTCAGAGACATGGGGTGCTATGGAGGAGCTTGTGGATGAAATTTTGGTGATGAACATTGGTTTAAGGTATGTAATTGGCTTTCAAGGGGCTGGTGCTTGCTTAACTGTAATTCAGCAACTGCCAGGGATCTCTTATTCTCGACATGCTTCAATATGCCAGATATGAGCCACAGGTGCTTCAGGTCAAATTACATCTCTACTTGGCCCAGGAAGGTCTTGTTGACCTTTGCAAGACCTTTGGAATTACTGTAACAGCATACTCTTCGTTTGGACCACAGAGCTATCTAGAGCTTGACATGGCCAAGGAAACAGTGTCTCTACTTAAGCACAACCTTATCACAAACATCACAGCGGCCCACAAAAAGTGTATGTTTTTTTGAATGTCTCGTTTGGATGGCAATGATCTTCATACCACATAGCAAATGCCCTAATCTTGTTGTGATGGGCAACCCAGCATGGTATCACTGTCATTCTGAAAAGTAACAACTTTGAAAGGCTGGCTGCTAACTTCCATTGCAACAGCTTCAACCTGTCAGATGCTGAGATTGCTAGTATCAGCACTTTAAACATCAACCACAGGGTGGGTACCTGCAAGTCCTTCAGTCCTGCATCATACCCAGATGTCTTGCACAGCTCAACAATCCTATGGATATTGATCCTCATTTAGCTATCTTCGCCTGAGGGGGCACAAGTATGGCATGCTTGTATACAACATGAAGGCACGAGATCATTCTAGAAGTTGTAAGATTGTTAGTGAATCTATGCCAGCAGTGGTGCAGTTGAGTCGAGGCACATCGAGGTTTCAAACAAATGAGAGATAAGAGCGACTTAGCATTGGTTCTGTTTCTTTCCAGCCCATTATCACAACTGATATGGCAGTCCAGTTCAAGCTAACCAAGGTAAATGGTTTAACTCGCCACATCACATTTGTGACATGGCCAACGTGGTCCCTGCTCTCCACTAGGATCGCAACTCTATACAGTATTGCAATTGAGAAGGTTGGGGTATCCTACCTCGACTTGGATGGCAATGAAGTCATGCTTAGTTCTGAGGAGGAGCTTCAGGACTTCTATGCATTGGCCCCTATTGTTGGTGATGGCACTATCAAGCTTGCCATCCACAATCTTAGCAGCCTCCAGGCCACAAATGCAGTGCCTCACTCACTGCCTAGCACTACACCACAACAATCCAACTTTCTGAACACATTTGGTGGTCACAAAGTATTTTCCATTGTTTTTGAGGCAGAGAATGAATGGCAGTGCTTGCCTTGTTCCTTAGGGGGTTTTTCTCTCTCAAAGAACACCCCTGAAAGTCCTCATGCCTTTATGGAAGTCCTGGAGAGTGACATCAGCCTTTTCAGATCCAAAGCAGTTGAGTCTGAAGGTGGAAATGCTTCCCGTTCCAACACTTTTACCCCAACAGCTCTGCAGAACAAGGGCAAAGGCAAAGGACGTACAGTAACTGTTAAAGATAATGTTTTATCTGCTGGTTCTGTCATCAGTAACAAGGCTCCATCTAAGCCCTGTGTATCTGACTATTTCCCTAAATCCACTGTCTGGCTTTTCCAGAGTGGTGCTGCTACTCCAGCTCAGGCACAGAGCACCCCCGTGGTCATTGAACAACCTCTCAGGGCTAATGTATCCATCCCCACTGGAGGGCAGGAGATGGAAGTTCTTGACAATGATCCCCCCCTTGCATTCCTGCATTTATCTGACCTAGATCGCGCTCCTTATCTTGTACATGATGTTGCCACGTTGAAGAACAGCAATCCTGACTAGGAGGTCAGGAGGACTAGTAGGGGGCGAGTGTAGACTCGACCCAAGGGAGGTTCTGGGACTGTGATGGTGGTGTTCCCAATGGCTAGGGGGACCTGGGGAACGACTGGGTCACTCTCCGGGATGATAATCGGTGAAGGGAAGGAAAAGGTCAGAAGGTAGGAAGATCTATTTCAAAACCTAATACAAGGCTTTTATAGTCCGGAACATGTTCCTGGACTTACTAATGACAAGAGTGACACATTCTAAATAAAGAATGAAGAGTCCGAAAGAAACCGGGCTTGTTGGGGATCGATCCGGACTAAAACCGGACCAGACTATCGATCCGGACTATGGTCCAGACCGGATTGTCAAACCGGACTAAGATCCGGACTAAAACAGAAGCGGACTAAGCTAATACCAGTCCCGGACTGGTGAGAACGGATGAACGGATAACGGGTAGACCAGCTAGGGTATAGGGAAAACACCAGATATCGACATAGAGACACTTGATGCTCTACAACGTTCCTGACTATCATTTCTTCCATTCTTGCAGCTCATCCAGAGTTATCTGAATGCCTCCATAATACTGTCATGAACACTACAAATGGCACCCACTGGGTTGCTCATCACGATGCAACTTTGCATGCTACAGAGAATATCCAAAGACCTGCTTCATGGCAGACAGGTAGGAGTCTCAAGAAACTTCACCATGTTACTGAATAAAAAGCTGGTGCACGAGCAACTGAGGCACTTCACAATATTTTCCACACAATCAGCAAATTTGTTCCAGATGACCAGAACACAGGTTTGAGGATGTCTGGAAATGCTCCCGAGATTTCTCATGATGAAACACCTGATATACCAAGGCCACCCAGTGTGATACCGAACCCTCCTAGGTTTTCTCACCTACCCCCTCATCCACACCATGGCCACCATTCATGGCTTGGTGGTCAATCACCTTTTACCCATCCGAAAGGTCCATTTTGGAGTGAGTTGGCACATTCACCACCACCATCACCACCACTGCCTCTGATTATTCCCCAAGGCTGGCCTCACCCTCACCCTTCTTGTTTCTGGGGTCTTGATTCTGAACATCTAGGGTCTGCTGTCAATAACAATGATGCGAGAACTGCAGCTGCAGAGTGTTGTAAGAAAGATAGGGGATATGGGGGTGTAGTGTAGGTGGATGAGTTTGCTCGTCCCAAGGGGTTCTAGGGAGGATTAGTAGTGAGAACAGGTTAGCTACTACCAACCTCAGTGAGCAGGAGTGAAAAGAAATGAGTCCAGACGACGATCCAGACAGAAAATGAGTGATCCAAGCGAGGACCGGAAAATGATGAAGCAAGGAAATTTGATGAAGCAGTGGCCTAGGATGATGGCTGACAAGGGAAAATGATGAAGCGGTGGCCATGGATAAGAGCCAGAAAGAGACTGACAAAGCTGGCCAAGGATGAGGGCTGGATACGAGAGAAAACAATGGCAAGGACAGCACCGATAACAATGAGCATGATTCAGACAATGATGTGGGGTGCAGAAAGATGAGATTGCCAGATCTCAATACACAATCTTTATAGTCTGGGCATTCCCTGGACTTGGTAACTATAGTAACATATAGGGCCCTCTCTCAAGGAACACTTGGATATAAGTAATAGAATGTCAGAAAGAACAATGTATGATGGTCAAAACATGAGAGGGAACAAAAATACAAAAGAACTGGCGAGGAATATGTAGGAATAAACAATCTGGTGGGCGAACCCGGACTGGATTGGGCGGATATATACGAGTCTGGTAATGGATACTATAATCCGGGTAGTGGATAGAACAAAAGTAAAGTGGACTAACCTTGAGATGGTACAGACAAACTCAGGACATGATGAAGGGGATTGGGGGATGCTTGAACAGGCTGGAAATGGTGGTCTACAACCATAGGAGGCCGCTGACTCCTACAGTATGCCCAAACTACTGCTGTTCAGCCATCATTGACTTCAAAGCCTTTGCCTGAAGAGCTTCATGCTGAGGTTGAGAGAGCTAAAGCAGACTACAATCCATGCAAAGACAAGTATCATCAAGTGAGAGCCATCAGGAAGATGGCAGAACAGAGGCACCATGACCAAATGTCTATGACTGAGAGGTTGGCTCAGCTCAGCACCTTCTTTTCAGTTCACTGACTCATATTCGGTCATAGTATCTCCAGACAAACCTCTGATAATCTGACACAAGCTACATTGAATGGCAATGGACCTACTGTAATCCCTACCCCAAATCCAGAGCACCAGATTCTTGAGCCCACTGCATCTGCCTCTGAAGTTCATATTGTCAGCAACACGTGTGATCCCTATCCACAGCTTGGGATGTTTAGTGTCTCTAAGTATAGTCACAACATGGGCCACATGCACTGTGGACTTATTCACAAGAACAAGGAGAGTTGTCCTCTCAATTGGATCATGAGAAAGTTGTCCGATGTATGTATGGTCCCCTCATGGCTGTACTTTGATTGAAAATTGATGTTGCAGATGGGCTTTACAGAGGGTACTCACCCCAACTTGACTGGCAAAGTGATGGACCAATTGCTTGTGCACCCACCCATCACCAGAGATGCTGAAGAGGATATTGTCACCAATCTGATTGAAGAGCTGATCCCCAGTGGTGGTGGCAAGCAAGCAGATGGATCTAGAGATATCCCAGGGGCTTGGCATTAAGGTGATTGTCTATGCTATTGAGAACACCTACTGTCTTGGCTATGTTTGTATGTATGAGTAGAATGCTATTCAAAGTACCATGTGACCATAACCCCTGATAGCAGAGTGGGTAGTGACTTCAGTCCACCAAGGAGGACAATTTCAGGCCATCAGGGGGACTTGGATTGTAACCCTGTGCACATGCTGTGGTGTAGCAAGGGCTGTGAGCATGGAAGACAAGCAAATTTCTGTAAGAATATCCTCAGTGACTGTCAGAGTCAGCTATGTTATATTAGTAGCTACCTGTAAGAATATCTGAAGTAGGTAGCTGTGAGAGAACTGCATAATATACAAAGTAAGTGGCTCACCCTCAGTGACTGTCAGAGTCAACTGAGGTATATAAAGCAAAGTCTAAAAGATAAAGACATGATTAGATAAGTGAAGTGCACACTGCACACCAATAACAACAACAATGTCTACCAAGTCTATGTGTGGAGAGCCAGATTGTGAAATTCCACATCTGAGCTTACATATAAGGTTACAAGGAGCAGTGTGGGAAATGGGATGGCTGTGAGTAGATATGCTCAGTTGTTATGCAGGACAAATGGACTGAGGCTAAATATACTAATCATGCCACCTATCATACAAAGGAAGTGGCATAAAGGTGAGAGGAAAACAAAGAAAGACAAAGAAAGAAAAAGAAAAAAGGATTCTACAAAGCTATCTCCTGTGTAAATGATAACATGTCTGATAAACATGTTAGGTCCAACTATGGCTGTGTGCATGCTTGCATACTCCAACACTCCCCCTCAAGCTGCATGCAGTCCAAGTTCTGCCACAAAGTGCTTGACTTTTGGGGATGGCAACACTTTGGTGAAGATGTCAGCAACCATGTCACCTATGGGACAGAAAATCAGATGGAGCTTGCTGTTATTGATAATCCAACAAATGAAGTGGAAATGGATGTTAGATTTCCCTATTTGGTATTTAGCTTATATAAGCATACCTTACATTGCACCAGTAGTTACCTTAGACTACTTAGTGACTTACTGAGGATTCTACAGGTTATAAGCCCCACCTGTGCTCAGTAGCTAACAAGGTCACTCATTGGACTTGTGGAAGAAAGAGAAAAACTCTTAGCAAAGGACTCTTACAAACTTGAGAAAAAATGCCTTACTCAACACAATCCAAGAATGGCAAGAAATTTGTCACACTGGACCTATCAGTGAATGAATGGAATTGGTCAGACTACTGCAAGAAGCTCATGTAGGCAGTGACTGCACAAAACTTACTCAGCATACTCGACAGGATAGATGTGAAGCCTACCAGCTGGAATCCACTCAGGACAGCAAAGTGGCTGCATGACAACACAGAGGTCCAGTACCTCATTGTCACAACCACTCCACCATTCATTCATAACCAGTTCACACTCTCAGCAACAGGATATGAAATGTACATGCAACTCAAGTGTTTATTTGAATGTCCATAGAAGACTGAGGTGACCAGGAGTGAAGGTTGAGAAGTCACATGTGCAGCCACACATGGTTCAGTGGCATTCAATGGCACCTGTCAGAGATGCAGTGAACCTGGACACAGGGCACACAACTGCAGGAGAGTCGATTTGAGGAGTCAGAGGGGAGATAGTGATAGCATGGATATGGAAGTCCAACATGCAGCCACAGTCATGCCCCAGGCACCCAAGACAGCAAGTCTGAAGGTCTATGAAATGACTGTAGACACCCCAGTAACAAGTGCAATGAGTGCTGTGCCAGAAGTGCCAGCAGGCACATTGTGGGAACCCAAGAACAGCCACTGCAGAGGAAGTGCACAGAATGCATATGGGATTGAGTCCAACTGAGTTGACAAAACAGCTGGAAATAGGTTAGCAAACAAGTCCAGGAGAAGCTGAAGAGGTAGAGCCAACAGAAGCTCAACAAGCTAGAGAACTGACAAGAGTGAAAGCCTCACAGCCCCAGTGAGCAGTCTGGACAAGCCCCAGCACTCTCAGGTAACAAGTCAGCAGGCGCACAATGCAGCTGCTGATGCCACAAGCCCAATAGCAGCATGCACTGAGCCCATGAGGTCAGCAGGTGTATTGGACAACCTACAAAACCTGCTGCTCAAGAAGAGGACAGGCAAGGTAGTTGAGGTCAGAGTTGTGGGAGTGGATGACAAACAGTGTTGACCAGCAGATGAAATGTCCAGTGAAATGAATGGAGCAGTGAGTACAGCTTGACCACAATCACCAGTGCTGAGGTCACAGACCAACAGTGCAGAGGATGGCATATGGGATTGAGAGCACTTACAGGCTGACCCAGTGCATGAGGAAGCACACAAGGCAGTATGCTATGGAGTGCAGGTTGAAGGGAAGTGTACCATGACAAGCCATAATGTGCTGATTGCAGGGGAGAGTGGTAGAACAGGTTGTAATGAGTTAGTTGCAGGGGAGAAATGGAATGCCAGTGAGCACACATGATTGACAAAACTGACTAATGAAAATGGTCAGCACACCCCAGATGATGATGACAACATACTGGCATCACTGCCCAATCTACCAGCTCCACCAGAACCACCTGACAACATCAGCAAACTAGCAAAACCCTTATCTAACCTTAACTAGCTTTCAGAACTTTTCTAGCCACCCACAAGTGAATCAGCCAGCCAAGCAGAGTCCAGTTGG
>JBBPMH010000304.1:0-35492 GCA_038090235.1 Pulveroboletus ravenelii | reverse complement strand
GTATTCGTAGGATGTACCTACTCATACTTGGAATTCTCATCCTTCTGCTTCTGTCTTCACCGACATTAGCAGCCGCAGGCTTTCCTTGGTTGTTCACTTTGAGCCGCCCGGGATTGATCCCTGATAATGGCCTCTTGTATGTACTTGAATTGTGTGAAAGAGCAATGATTGTGAGAGAGTGCAGAAAAAAGAGAGACTACATAGCTAGAGCTGCAGCTGCTGTGTGAGCAATAGCTGAGTTGTGACAAAGCATGAATACATGCTGAGATTGCAGGCACAGCTGGTGCAAGGTGCTCTAAGAAGAGAAACATAAGAGTTGTCTTGCCCACTTGTCCAAAGATCTTGCATTGTGTCTGCTCATTCCTCACATAATACAATGCTCTCATCTAGGTAGCTTAATCATAAAGAACACTCAGCAGATGAATAAGTATGTTGTTAAGTTTAACTGATTGGCTAGCCAAGTCCATGGCTATAGGTCCAGGGCCCCCTGCCACATCTTCTATAATATTCTTCCTAATTGGATCAAGGATGAGATCTCCTATATAGGCAAGCCCCTGACTTTTCCCAAATTCCATATCCTAGCCCAAATCATCTTTATGGATTTCATCAAGCACCTTTCTCTGTCCTCCAGCTATACTGCCATTCTAGTGGTCATAGACAAACTCTCCAAGCAAGCAGTATTTATACTGACCCATGACATGATCTCCACTCCACAGCTAGTGTAAACTTTCATGACCTATGTCCTCTCCAAGCATAGAGTATCTAGCCACATCACCTCTGACAGAGGTTTGGAGTTTATCTCCCACTTCTTCTGCTCCCCCAGTAAGGCCCTTAGTATTACTCTTCATTTTACCACCCTGAAGATGACAGCCAGACTGAGCAGAACCAGACATTGGAGCAGTACCTCTGCACTTATTGTAGCTATCAGCAAGATAATTTGTCTGGCCTCCTGCTGCTAGCAGAGTTCATGTTCAATAACATGCCTAGCACAACAACTAGTATCTCCCCTTTCTTCACCAATAAAGGTTATCACTTCAATCTCTCCATTGACACCACCTCTGCTCTGAGCTCCACTCAAGCACAAGAATACATTGCTAACCTGGAGGAGCTCCATGAGTTCCTCTAATCCAGGATGAGCCTGGCCCAATAGTATTACCAAGGTCCTGCTGACACTCAATGTCTTACACTACCTAACTTCCAAGTTGGTGAAGAAGCATACATCAAGGCTAAGTACTTCTGCTCTACACAGCCCTCACAGAAACTCTCTGATAAGTACTTAGGACATTTCCCAATAATTGCTAAGGCAAGCTTGCACACATTCACTCTCTGACTACCAGACTTCATAAAGGCCATCTGATATTTCACATCTCCTAGCTGGAATATTGTGTTCTGAACAAAATCCCTAACTGCACCCAAGCTCTATCACCTCCAATAGAAATCAATGGAGAAGTAGAATATGAGATCAAAGTGATCCTTAACTCCAAGGTTGATCAGAGGTGATGTTGCAACATCCTCTATATGATCAAGTGGTCTAGATATGAAGGTACTAATGAAGAGACTTCTTGGTTACTAGGGATGAAATTAGACCATGTGAGTGAACTGGTCTCCAAATTTCACACTAAGTACCCTCTAAGCCTGGCCCTTACTTGCCTGCTTAAGAGACCTGCTCATTTCTAACCAAGTGTCAAAGTCTGCTCTGCTGCTAACTCTGACTGGAGAGTGCACAAAGAGAGAACTGGGTGGGATTTAGAGGGGTGAGGACTTCAGCTTCAGCAACTTAGAGTGGAGTACTGTATCCTGACAATCCTGGGTTCTCATATTTCAGAGGCTGGACAGGAGGGGACAAAAGAACAGAGACAGAATCTGTTAGACAGAAGAAAGTACAGAGGAGAGGAGAGAGCACAGCAAAAAGGAAAGGACAGAGAGACTTAATATTCAAAATGAGGAATAAGTCCTTAATGGATCAGATTTATATACAGGAGATCACAGGCAGTACAGTATATACAAGAATGTAGCTTTGGAGATGGAACAAAGAGGCAGAGCACTAAGTAAGGAATAGAGAACTAAGTGAGGATGTAACAAAGAAGCCAAGCAAGGAATAAAATAAAGACAGAGAATGGAAAGACAGAGTAGTATAACTGGTGACCAGTCAAGCAACAACTGGCACTGCAATTGGAGTGAAGTCAGATCTATAGTACAGAGTGTCAGAACAAAGAGAAAAATGTCTAAGTACAGAGCAGAGTTGGCAGACTAGGTGTGGAGTCAAGCAGAGTTGTCACAGTCATGACACCAAGTTTGTCTCATTCTGATACAAGATACAGCAGGTTCTATCTACAAGGTGGAGGAGCCACCACTACTTCCCTCACATTCTCTACTCCTATTCCCATGCTCACTCCTTTTCTCCTTCTCTTTCCCTTTTTCTACCACCTCTACCTCTATCTCTGACTCCACCTCCACTGTTCTCACTCCATCTCATGAACTCCCCTAGATGAAATCTATCTGTGACTCCTGAAAGATTATGATAAGGCACTCTTGCATTATCTACATTCTCTGCATCTTGTCTCATTGGTGCACCTCCACCTCTATTCACACCATTTCCAACTCCTAAAGCCCTTCCAACCACTCTTCCAACTTCCCAAATACCTCCACCAGCATCTCTAGAGCATTGCAGTTTTTAGCCATGGTCTCCAGGAGTTGGTGGGATACTAGGCCCTTGCCTTCCTTGTTCCCTGATCCCTTTGTCTCATCCACCACACTCTCACCACTGGTGACAACCTCAGCAGAGATTCACACTCATTTTCTCAATATCCTCAGTGATCCTGCTTTTCTTTGCCTCCCTGTTTACCTTACCTTCATCTCAGACTCATCCCTCAGCCCACTCCAGTTGCAGTGCTTGCATGCTATCTGGCATAACATATATATTGTGGCCCTTCTTGCACCAGCTCACACCTTCTCTCCTCCTCCTCCACTCATCAACACTGTGGTCACCCAGTTAGCTATGACATTGCACTATTTGCACCACTCACCTCTTCACACTTGTGCTTCTTTCCCTCATGCACATGCTCCTGCAATTCCTTCTCCTCTACCATCTGCCTTGCCTTCTCCATTATCTTTGCTATGGTGACTGACACATCATCATCCAAGTCAGTGAGAAAGTCATCCTTAGTGGCATTGGCCCAGTTATGTGCCATGATGATGATGTTGGTATGAGAAGAAGTTTGATCTGCTTAATGTGCTGAAAAACACTAATCCTTGCTGTGGAGTGCAGGATGAGTGGTGTTACGCTTGATCCTGAAGGGTCAAGCATGGACTCAGCTAAGGGATGAGGATGAGAGACACTGTCAGCAGATGGCTACTGTAAGACGAGGATGAGGGATGTAGTCTGCACTTGAGCAGGGTCAAGGGTACCCAATAGGGTCAAGGGTTCACCCAACAGACAGTTGACAAGTGGTTGAGGGGTCTGCCTGGCTAATGGTCGGCAGGGGACAAGGACGAGGGTCTGAGTGGAGCACTCACTTGAGTGTAGAGCAAAGACATGAAGAGATGAAACTAGATGTATTGCCTCATAGGTCTAAGCTAGAGATAGCTATACCTATGAGGCAGTTTATATACCCATTGCAAGGTAAATGTAACAAGACAAGGGAAAACAGGAAGTACATAACACTGAGGAATCAGATGAGTAACATAGCAAATGGCGAAAGAGGAGCAATGAGTAAGAGTGGAGCACAAGTCTGATACAAGAGAATCAGATGAGGAGACTAAGTCCATATAACTAAGTAGGGTTAGGGGTAAACAATAAGACATAGGAGCAAATGGATAAGGCAAAGAGAAAGAAAAATGTAGGTGAATTGTAACATTACTCCTGGTTTAGCATGTGGAGACACCATCAACCACTAAAACTCATGGTATCCCACTCCTGGAGAACCTGTGATATTACTGTATCTAACCTTGTCAGTTGAATCATCAGTGTTGTTGATGGGAGAGTCTGGATGAGGGGAAGGAACAGGGAGGGGACTTCCTGAGGACCTATGATTGCATGCACAAAACAGCCCATGGCAGAAGTGAGGACATGTGGGAGAGGGTGGTGTGAGTGGGAAACCAGAACAGTGGAAGCCAGAAGAGAAGGATGAGGTTTGTGGAGAATGATGAGGGGAGTGGGTGAAGGTCAGATCCATGCAGAGAGGGGTACATGGCTGGGGAGCACAGGGGTTGCGACCTTAGCACTGATATTGAGCATGGCTGGGTGCCTACTCATAACAGATGGGGCATTGGTAATACTCACAGTTAGGCTGGCAATGGCCTAGGTGTTGGCAGTGGAAACAGGCCTGGGGGTAGAGTGGGTGATTTGTGGGGAGAGGCCAAGAGTGAGCCACCCAATAGAGGTTGGAGAGCGTATCAACTGCAGCTATTTCATCAGGAGCTAGAGGGGAAGAAAATGCTAATGGGGTGTGGTTGGCAGTGGTCAGGGAGTGCCTGGAGACATAGTTGGTGTAGATATGCATAGAAGGCATCACCATCAACCCAAGCATTCCTGGCACAGCTACCTCTGCCAGGTATTGGTTGAGGTTGGTGAGGTACTTCCCAAAGTCCAATTGGTATCCAAGGGTGATGAGTATTCTCCAGAGTTAAGCATGAATGGCTCACAGATGGCACACCATGACTGTCAAGTCACCCTGTTTGCATACTTGATCAATTATGTAGTCTAGACATGCAGTTTGTAGGAATGTGGCGCTGAGCATGGAGAGGGGGGATTTAGGTTCAAGGTTGGACTCGATGGAGATCATCAGTCAAGAATCTGTGAGATGGGTCAGGAGGAGGGTGGTGTATTCGCCATCAGGGGATCCCTCTCTCAGGTGCCAGGTGTGGAAGGGTACTGCTAGTGGGACGATGTCTCTGACCAGGCAGCATAGAGAGGGGCTGCTGGCTGAGATAGTTCTATTGGGGAGTAGCCATTGGAAAGAGACTGCTTAGTCCTCAACCTCAGGGAAAGGTCTCTGATAGTGGGATTCTTTGGGTTCAGGGTATGGGATATCTGGCCACCTGGGGAGGTTTTCAGCGATGGGAATGGAAGGAGACTGTAACTCAGCAGTTTCCTCTGGGGTGAGGAAGATTGACCTGGAGGTGGAAATGGCAGGTAACAATTAGGTTAAAGAGGAGGGTGAGGAGACAGTGTCAGAAAAGAGACCAGTAGTCTGAGGATTAGTCAGATGAATGAGATCATCATGATCTGCAGTACCCTTTATAGTCGCTGGATAGGGCAGAGAAGGGTCCATAGTCAATGTTCCCCATGGAGGAGATGAAGAAGGAGTTCAGACAACAAGGCCAGAGAGGATGAGGGGGGAGAAGACATTGGGACAATTGGTAGGGCTGATGGACATTACATTGATGGAATGTGAGGGGGAAGGAGCTGAGAAGAAGACCTTAGGGTGGAGTTGTTTATAAGCATTGAGGGTTCGCTTGGTGTTTGACATTTCGAACTCAGAAACCCATAAGTCTTCCTCAGCAGAGTAGCCCTTCCATCAGACGAGATAGCTCTGTTGGGATGGAGCTCCATGATGACATATGATTTTCTCTACCTTGTACTCTTTTTCTCCATCTACTAACTCCAGGGGTGGAGCTGGGAAGTTCTGTCCATGGACGTTGTTTTTGTGGTAGGTCAATAAGAGGGAAGCATGAAACATGGGGTGAATCTTCCAGGTAGTTGGGAGGCAGAGTTGGTATGAGATAGGTGATAAGACTTTTGTGATGACAAAAGGGCCTTCTTACATAGGAGTGAATTTAGGGCTGGTGAGGAAACATTTCAAGTTCTGGGCCTCAAGCCAAACCTTATCACCTCATTTCCAAGGGGTGAAGTCTCATGTGTTCCATGATTTCATTAGCTGACAAGCGAGTTCATGTGCTGCCAGCGCTTCTTCCCTCATATAGGATAGGTTTTGGAGTCTGAACTCTACCACAGGGAGAGCTGTTTTGGAGATGATTGTGGAAAGGGGTTTAGGTTCATACCCCATTATGAGGTAGAATGGCAACTGGCCAGTGACGGAGTGAGGGCAGTGGTTGTGCACAAATTCTGCCATAGGGATGTGCTTGGCCCAGCTGGTTGGGTTATCATGACAAAGTAGATCTCAACCTCCTGGTTGACCCATTCAGTTTCTCCATCAGTCTGTAGGTGGTAAGCCATAGAGAGGGCAAGGGAGTACTCTAGGAGGGAGGCAAGGGATTTGGCAAATTCCAATGCAAATTGTGGGCCTTGGTTGGAGATGATTTTATCATAGAGGCCAAAGTGCATGTAGACTTTGTGAAAGAAAAGGTGGGCTACACCTTCAGTGGTCACAGTTTTTGTAGTAGGGCACAAAAGTACCCCCTTTGTAAGCCCATGGTCAACCATGACCAAGAGACTGTCAAACCCAGCAGAAAGTGGCAGGTCAGTGATAAGATCACAAGAGACCTACTGGAAGGGATGGGTGTAGGAGGAAGTGATAGGAGTGAGTGGGGCAATGGTGGGGTGAGTATTCACCTTGTGCTGCTTGCAAGCAGCACAGCCCTGAACATAATGGTGAACAAAGGTAGCCAGACCAGGCTACCAATAATTACAAGAAATAAGCTGGTGTGTTTTGAGGAATCCAGGGTGGCCAGCGGAGAGATGGTCATAGCAGCAAGAGACAACATTGCAGTGGAGAGGTTCAGGGAGGTAGACACAACCCTGATAGATGAGAACACCAGTATCATATTTCCAGTCAGAGAGACAGGATTGGAAGTGGGCAGGAACTGCCCCCTCAAGGGCATGCAAGGTATCAAGAACGAGGGGATCAGACACAGAGGAGGCAGCCACTTTGGCAGAGAGGTCAACATCAATGAGGTTGACATAGAGATCAGCGTGTAGGAGGGTGATGTCCATGTTATCCAAGTCATCACTGTCAACATGGTCAGGGTGTCAGAACAGGGCATCAGGGGCTGCCAGAGAGGAACCTGGGACATGGATGAATTTGAGGTCAAAATCCCCAAGGTCAAGGAGCCAACAGGCTTGACAATGGTTCAGTTTGTGAGGTGCACAGAAGTATGTGAGGTTCTTGTGGTCGGTGAGAACATCAATGGGAAAGGTGGAGCCATGAAGATGGTAACACCAGGTTTTGAGCACACAAATAATGGCAAGGAGTTCCCTGTCATAGATGTCATAGTTCCACTTGGTGGAAGTGAGGGACTGAGGAGATAAGCATATGGCTTAAGGTCACCATTGCTATCTGGTTGCAAGAGGATACCCCTGGTGGCCCACTTGAAGATGTCGGTGATGATGGTAAATGGCTTCATGGGGTTGGAAAGTTGGGAAGTTGGAGTATGGGAGTTGTGAGGAAGGCTGACTTTAGGGATTGAAAAGCTGTCTCGCATGCGGGAGACCAAGCCCAGGGGTAATCCTTCTTGGTTAGGTCGAGAAGTGAGCAGGCCATGGTAGAGTAGTCATAGATGAAGTGGTGGTAGAAATTAGCAAAGCTGAGAAAGGAGTGCACATCCTTGACTTATTCAGGAGTTGGCCATTCAGAGATGCTGGCAAGTTTTACAGGATCCATGGCAAGTTGGCCCGGTTTTACAATCATTCTGAGGTATTCCACTTGGTCAGTGGTGAACTCACATTTTTCCAATTTCAGATGGAGTTTGAGCTCCCTCATATGCTGTAAAATGTGGCAGGTTTGTTCAATATGAGTTTGCTCATCTAGGGAGAAGATAAGGAGGTTGTCCATGTAGATGACAAGCCATCCTTCAGTGATGAGGTCATTGAAGGAGTTGTTCATAAATTGTTGGAAAGTGGTGGGCAAGTTAGTAAGGCCAAAGAACATGACAGTGGGTTTGAACAGTCCTTTATGAGCAAGGAATGCTGCCTTCCAACAATCAGACTCCTTGATATGGACATTGTTATATCCCCATCAAATGTCAAACTTGGTGAAGATGTGAGAGCCCTGAAGGCAATTGACAAGATTGGAGATCAACAGCAGGGGATAGGTATCACGGACAGTGTGCTCATTTAAATAATGATAGTCCTGACAAGGGCAAAGTTTGCCATCCTTCTTTTTAATGAAGAAGAACAGGGATGATTGTGGAGATTTCAAAAGGCAGATTTTTCCCACTTGTAGGTTCTCATCAAGGAAATCTTTGGTAGCTTTCTTTTCCTGCTCCATGAGGGGGTAAAGCTTAGCAGCTTTCAGTGTGAATGTTTCATCCAACTCTATTGGATGATCATAGGTGCAGATAGGAGGAAGGTGGTCTGTGGATTCTTTTAAGAAGATGGATGTGAAGTCAGTGAACTCTGGAGGAAGGACCATGACTTTTTTCTCAGTGAGAGCCTCTATGGCAAGATTGGTAAACATGGTGAGTTTCTTCACCATCTATTCCTTACTCCAATGCATCCATTGTGAGTAGGTGGGAAAATGACTTCCACATCCATATTCCAGGTAATCATAGAGGGCTTCATCATACTTTTCATTGGTGTCAATATGACAAATGTGGGGTGTACCAGGGCGAGTCACTTTCTTGGCTGTGTGTTCCATGAGCCATTTAGTTTCTTCTGGGTTTGGATCTCTTCCTTGTATTAATCCCCTGGGTGGGCAAGAGATTCCAAGATGGGGAGACTGAGGGTAAAGGTTGCCCAATCAATTACAGGATTGGCTCTTTTCAACCAGGTCATTCCTAATAAGACAGGGTCATCTCCTAGATGCATAACAAAGAACTCTTCAGAATATCAGAGTTCTGCTAGTTCAAATTCCAGAGTGATGGAGTACTTAATACTCCCATGTTTGTTGTACGAGTTATTGGTGTTTCATACTGGGATAGGTTCTGGGAGGTGGGTCATTGGAAGACAGTGTTTCTTTGCAAATTCACAGTCAATACAGGAGCAACTTGCCCCAGAGTCTAGAAGAGTATGAGTGTTGATGACTTTTGAATTTGTAGCAAGCAAGATAGAAAAAATAATAGCTTTGAATTTTTTGGCTACAAATACATGAGAGTCCAGGAAAGTTTGCATCAAGGGAACTTCCCCTTTTAAAAACCTGAATTCCATTTTTCAAACATCACCTTTTTGGTGGATTCCCCTTTCACTTCTTCCTTGTCATTGTCTTCAATCTCCTGAAGTTTCAGGAGATTGTCCATTTTAACCTTCTGGACTTGATGAGGCTGGGAAGAGGAGGGTTTTTGGTTTGAAAAGGTGGGACAGTGATTGGACATATGTCCCAGTTGTTGGCAGCAGAAGCAGAGCTTCTTTTCTATACAACATTTTCATTCAGCCAGAGTGAGCTTTCTGACCCAAACAACATCAATGTCCATGGTGTCTGGGTCTCGAGCAGGGGTGGTTGGTTTCATTTGGGAGAAGTAGATGAACTTGTTATGGTTTCTGGAGTTAAATGCATTGGCCCTTTCCCAGTGAGTGATGAAATGTACTGCTTTCATATACCAAGTCTCAACTTTCTCTGGAAAGTTATCTATAGTGAAAATTTGTTGATGGAGTACTTTGGGGATGCCAGCAGCGAAGAAGGAGACAAGGACATCTTCTTCAGTTACTCTACTGACTGCTACTTGGTTTTTAAACTCCACAATGTATGCATTCAGGTCTTCCATCTTTCAGATTTTGGTGTGCTGCAGCCAATGGATAGCTTGTGCCTTGATGTCTTCATGTTCAAACATAGACTTGAAAGCTACCACAAATTCGACCCATGGCTCAACTCCGTCGACATCTACCTTATGATTAACAAAGCGATCTACAATAATGATGACAAGCGAATCACCTTCGCTCTCTCCTTTATAACCAAAGGATCAGCCTCAACCTGGGCAAACATGTTCCGAACCAAGGTCCTGGCTAATGGGAAGTTTGGGACCTGGGTTGAATTCGTAGTAGACTTCAAAGCCACGTTTGAACATGAAGACACTAAGGCCCAAGCCATCCACTGGATGGTGCACACCAGAGTGTGGAAAACTGAAGACCTCAACACCTACATCGCTGAATTCAAAAACCAAGTAGCTGTTAGTGGAGTAACTGAGAAAGACGTCCTTATCTCCTTCTTTGCGGAAGGACTCCTGGAGACAGTCTGACAATGAATCTTCGCCATGGATTTCGTCCCAGAGAAAATAGAATCTTGGTATACCAAGGCTGTACACTTCGTTACCCACCGGGAACAAGCTAAAGCTTTCAACTTTGGAAGCTGAACCAAGTTCTCCTACTTCTCTCAGGGACAGGGAAAAGTGACCACCCCCACTCGAGACCCAAATACCATGGATATAGACATCATCTGAGTAGGCAAACTGACCCCTGCTGAAAGGAAACGTTGCTTTGAAAAGAAACTCTGCTTTCACTGCCACCAACCGGGACACATGTCCAACAAATGCCTAATGTTCTCTAATAACAAAAACACCCCCCAATCCTGGCAAGTAAAAAGGGTGAAAACCAACAACCTCCCTAAACTCCAAGAAATCAAAGATGAAGAAGAGGAGAAAGGGGAAAATGTGAAAAGAGTAACATTTGGAAGCTGGGACTCATCTTTTTAAAAGGAGAAGTTCCCCTAATACAAACTTCTCCTAACTCCCATGTATTAGTAGCAAGGAAATCAAAAGCAATCGTCCTCCCTATCACCCTTGCACCTAAGACAAAAGACATTAGAACCCACGCTGTCCTCAACTCAGGAGCAAGTTGCTCCTGCATCGACTGGGAATTCACAAAGAAACACCGACTCCCCATAATCCGACTTCCCTAACCTATCCCAGTATGAAACACTGATTCAACCCCTAATCGCTGCAGAGAAATAAAGTTCACCGTCACTATAGACTTCCACTTAGCTGACCTCCACTACTCTGAGGAGTTCAGCATAATGCACCTTGGAGAGACCCTGGTCATATTAGGAATGACTTGGCTAAAAATGGCCAACCCCACTATTGATTGGCCAACATACATCTTGACTCTTCCCATCTCCGAATCTCTACCTGAGAACGGACCACAAGGTTCCCCCCAAGGACCAAATAACCCAGTACTAGACAAATGGCTGATGGAACACGCCACCTGAAACACACCTCATCCCAACTCCTATCAAATTTGCCACGTTGACACCAACGAGAAATGGGATGAAGATCTTTATGTCTACCTTAACCACAATAAAGGGGGAAGGTTCCTCACTCACTCTGAATGGAAAACTTGGGAAGAAGCTGAAATGGTCAGAAAACTCACTACTGCCATGGACCTTGCTATCTATGCACTCCCCAAAAAGAAAACCACAATCCTCCTCTCCGAATTTGCCGACTTTGCCTCTGTGTTCACCAAAGAATCAGCCGACCACATTCCTCCAACCCGACCCTATGACCATCCCATTGAACTAGATGAGACATTCAAATCAAAACCCACCAAACTCTACTCCCTTACCGAAGAAGAAAAGAAAGCCACAGAGGACTTCCTCAAAGAAAACCTTTGATCCAGAAAAATCCACCCATTGAAATCTCCCCAGTCCTCCTCCTTTTTCTTTGTTAAAAAGAAAGATGGAAAAATCTGTCCCTGCCAGGACTACTGGTACTTAAACCAACATACCATCTGCGACACTTACCCCCTTCCCCTCATCTCCAACCTTGTAGATCATTTGCAAGGGGCTAATGTGTTTACCAAATTTGATGTTCGATGGGGCTATAACAACGTTCACATCAAAGAGTCAGATTGCTGGAAGGCCGCCTTTGTCACACATAAAGGACTCTTCAAACCAACTGTGATGTTCTTTGGTCTCACCAACTCCCCTGCCACCTTCCAACAGTTCATGAATGACTCATTCCACGACCTCATCACTGAAGGATGGCTCGTCATCTATATGGACGACCTCCTTATCTTCTTCCCTGATGAGAAAACCCACATTGAATGAACTCGCCACATCCTAAAACATATGAAAGAACTCGACCTCCATCTTAAACTCGAAAAGTGTGAGTTCGCTGCAAACCAGGTAGAATACCTCAGTATGGTGGTCAAACCTGGCGAACTTGCCATGGATCCCATAAAACTAGCAGAAATCACAGATTGGCCCATACCCACCAAGGTTAAAGACGTCCGATCATTCTTTGGTTTCACCAACTTTTACCAGCAGTTCATCCCTGACTACTCCACCGTCACCCGACCCCTCCCTGACCTTACCAAAAAGGATCATCCCTGGGACTGGTTGACACCTTGTGTGACCGCCTTTAAAGCATTGAAAGATGCCTTTCTCGCCAAACCTGTCCTTTAGTTACCCAACCCGACCCGACCCTTTACCATCTCCACCAATACCTCTAAATGGGCAACTGGAGGAATCCTCCTTCAACCAGACAGCAACAGTGACCTGAAACCTTGTGCCTACCTTTCCCAGTCTCTTTTTTCCACCGAAAGAAACTATGACATCTATGACCAAGAACTCCTCGCTGTTATCCACACACTCAAGATCTGGCATCACCATCTACATGGCTCCACTTTCCTGGTTGATGTTCTAACTGATCACAAAAACCTCACCTACTTCTGAGCACCACACAAGCTCAACTGGCGGCAAGCCCAATGGCTCCTTGACCTTGCTGATTTCGACCTCAAATTCACTCATGTCCCAGGCTCCTTACTCGCTGCTCCTGATGCTCTCTCCTGCCAACCCAACCATACCAATGGCAATGACAATGACAATGTGGATGTCACCCTTCTCCCAGCCACCCTCTTCATAAACCTCATTAATGTGGATCTCTCCGCAAAGGTGGCCGCCTCTTCCACCACCAACCCTCTTGTCCTTAATGCCCTCCATGTGCTTGAGGGCACGGTTCCCTCACAATTCCACTCTCACCTTTCAGACTGGAAATTCGACACTGGCCTCCTTACCTACCAGGGTTGCGTCTACTTGCCTGACTCCCACCAGCATGCTGCTGTCTCCGCTTGTCATGACCACCCCTCTGCTGGTCACCCCAGCTTCCTTAAAACCTATCAACTTGTCTCTCGTGACTTCTGGTAGCCCAGACTCACCTCCTTTGTCCAGCACTACATCCAGGGTTACGGCCTCTGCCAACAAAGCAAGGTCAATACATACTCCATGGTCGCCCCCCTTATCCCTATCTCGTCCTCCTGTACCTGCCCCTTCCAACAGCTGTCCTGTGATCTGATCATGGACCTCCCTCTCTCCAATGGCTTCAACAGTCTATTGGTCGTGGTCGATCATGGGCTTACTAAGGGGGTAATTTTATGCCCAACTAAGAAATCTGTCACTACCGAAGGAATCGCCCACCTCTTTTTCTACAAAGTATACACCAGGTTCGGGCTCTACGACAAAATCATATCCGACTGAGGTCCTCAATTCACCTCAGAATTTGCCAAATCCTTGGCATCTCTCCTCAGATACTCCCTCACCCTCTTCACTGCCTATCATTCTCAAACCAATGGAGAAACCGAGTGGGTTAACCAAGAAGTTGAAACATACCTGCGAATCTTCTACCATGATAACCCAACTAGTTGCGCAAAACATATTCCAATGGCGGAATTCGCTCACAATCACTGCCCCCACTCTGTCACCAGCCAATCCCCATTTTATCTCATGATGGGATATGAACCGAAACCTCTCCCCATGATCATTGCAGAAACAAACCTTTCTGCTATTGAATCATAGCTCAAGCTCTTATCTCACCTGAGAAATGAAGCTCTGGCAGCACATGAACTAGCCCACCAAGTGATGAAATCCAGGAACACATGAGGCTTCAACCCATGGAAGCGAGGAGATAAGGTATGGTTGGAAGCCCAAAACCTAAAATGCTCCCTCACCAGCCCTAAATTCGCCCCAAAACAAGAAGGACCCTTTGTTATCACAAAAGTCTTATCACCTATCTCTTATGAACTCCAACTCCCCCCCACATAGAAAATCCACCCCATATTCCATGCTTCTCTCTTATCGTCCTATTGTGAAAACAATGTACATGGACGAAACTTCCCCACTCCGCCACTGGACCTAATAGAAGAAGAAGAAGAATATGAAGTTGAGAAAATTGTACGGCATCGTGGAGCTCTGTCCCATCGGCAATACCTCGTCCGATAGAAAGGTTACTCAGCAGAAGAAGACTCTTGGGTTTCAGAGTCAGAAATGAATAACGCCCCACTTATCCTGAAGGTATATAAACACCTCCATCCCAAATTCTTCCATCCCATCTCCCATTCAATCAACTATGTGTCTACCTCTGATGCCTCCTCTCACTTCTCTCACCGCATACCCTCCCCTAATTCCCGGAATGCTCTGAATTCTTCTGGAGCAAGAACAACTACTGGTATGGATATTCCGCCTGTTCAGGGACCAACAGAGAGCATTTGAGCTCCTCTTTATCTTGTTCAATTGGGTTCTCCAACGACTAGACCAACCTCCCCCTCCTCCATAATGTTATCTTCCCTAGTGGACTCCCCTGCCCATCCAGACACCCCTCACCCCACCATCAGCGAGTGGCAAATCCTCCACCACAGCCATGATGATGGGGTCCACCCCCCAAATGTCCCCATCTACGCCCAATGCCTATGGGATGATCTCCCTGACGAACAGTACCACACTCTCCTTATGACACACGTCGCCAACCCCTGTCTCGCCCTTCCAATGAATAATGACCTCACACCCAGTTCCCCCCTAGCCTCATTAATCGACACCTTCCTGGAGATCTGCCACCTCGACCTACTAATCAACTCCCTTCACTCCCACTCAGACCTGATTGTGGCCAAACACTGCTTTCACTCGATCCATGCCATCCTCTGTGGACATCTAGGGTCACTCGGATATCAGATGAGGTTAGGAGAGTATATGGCCAACCTTGATCGCTATCTCGCTAAGAAAGCCGAGTATAACTGACCCCAATATCGCCATTTCATCACCACAACTCACAATAACATCGGACACAACAACGACCCCTCCACCTCGTCCTCCTCCCTTGACCCTGAAGAAGTAGCCACCTTAGAAAGGGAGGAACTCTCCTATTGGGGACAGCACCCGTGGCCCCTCCCCTCGTCTCACCTGCTTTACAGACAGGCATGCTTCCAATGCCGCCAGCTTGGGCACATACGAGTTAACTGCAAACTTTACAAATGTCCTACCTGCCATACCTGGGCCCTGGGGCATGCACAATATCAATGCACCATGGTACACTGCCGCACTGGAGTCCCCCAGCAAACCCCACTACGTGTCAACCTCTCCACCATTCGCTTCCCTCACCACCCTCTAAGCAGGGTATCCTCCTCATCATCCTCGTCCAGACGATCTCACCATTCCACACTACCCCCCTTCCCGCCATCATCATCGCCCCCTTCTCGCTGACTCCGCTGCCAACAACCTTTTCATGCACACCCTCATAGGCGCTCTGGGAGTCCCCTCCCTATCCCTCCCCCTCATGTGGACTCTCTTGACGACAACCCCTTCTCAGCCGAGGCTTACAGCAACATGACTGGTTCCCCTGGCTATAGCTATCGGGAATTTTAGAAAGTTGACAGTGTCTCCTCGCCTCAAACAGGGGGTAATGTTATGTTTCACTTTTATCTTGACTTGTTTCCACCTTGTTTCTGCCATTTGTCATTGAACATTAGTCTCCTCACCCAATTCTCTTGTATCGGGTTCATAGCTCCACACTTAGTCACTCCATTCCTTCTGGGTACTATATAAACCCACTTGTAGGTCTACCTGTACTCCAGCTTAGATCTACTCAGCAATTCATTTGCTTCTTCCTGTGTACCCTCGCTCCACACTTGACCAAGCACTCTGCTCTTACCTTTGTCTTCTCGCTAGCTAAGTTGCTAGGTGAGATCCTTGACCTTCGAAACTATTGTTGGCTAGTTGTCGGACGAACCCTCGACCCTGCAACTCACAGGCTACATCCCTCGTCCTTGTCCCATTGAAGCAGTTCACTGACAACGTCCCCCATCCTCGATTCTTAGCCGAGTCCACACCTTGACCTTTCAGGATCAAGCGTAACAGGTGCTTGAGGCAACTGGGGTTGTTGCAACGACAAAGGACATTGGGGTTGATGATGGGAGGAAATGTTGGTGGTTTAGACAGTGCTAACTGCAACCGTAGAGCTAAGACCTTTTGTTACACTTGATCCCAAAGGGTCAAGTGTGAACTTGGCTAAGGGATGAGGATGAGGGACACTGTCAGCAGATGGCTACTGTGAGACAAGAACAAGGGATGTAGCCTGCACTTGAGCAGGGTCAAGGGTTTGCCCAACAGACAGTTGGCAAGTGGACAAGGGGTCTGCCCAACTAATGGTCAGCAGAGGACAAGGATGAGGGTCTGAGCAGAGCACTCACTCAAGTGTAGAGTGAAGACACAAAGAGATGAAACTAGATGTATTGCTGAGTAGGTCTAAGCTAGGGATAGCTGTACCTATGAGGTAGTTTATATACCCATTGCAAGGTAAACATAACAAGACAAGGGAAAACAGGAAGTACACAATGCTGAGGAATCAGATGAGTAACATAGTAAATGGTGAAAGAGGAGTGATAAGTAAGAGTGGAGCACGAGTCTGATACGAGAGAATCAGACGAGGAGATCAAGTCCATATGACTAAGTAGGATCAGGAGCAAATGATAAGACATAGGGGCAAATGGATAAGGCAAAGAGAAAGAAAAATGTAGGTGAATCATAACAAGTGATAGGTGAGTCTAATAGTATAATGCATTTGATTCTAGAGGGACTCTGTGTGAAGGAAAATGAGAAATGAAGACTCCAGGCAAAGAATATGAGAGTCTGGATAGTTCAGACAGTTAAACAGGACATCTGGAGGGGCAGAACAGTATGAGGAACAGTCAGGAACAGTGTCAGTAAAAGTGGTCAGTGAGCAGTTTTCAGTGAGCAGTCATTGGTCAGTAGAATATTATACAGTTGTTGTGAGCCAAAAGGGAAGCTCCTATACTCATAACTAAGTATAACCTTTATAGTCTGGGCACACCTGGGACTCAGTAAGGTACAGGAGAGCTAAATACAGTCCAAAATGTTAGTGATAGTAATAGAGATATAGTCCATGTCCATGTGACCTAGATATAAAGAGAACTCAGTGAAATAGTGGAAATAAAGGACAGATAGTTAAGGGGGAAGAGTAGAAGGTATCTATTAGTAATAAAATAACACCACTGATATAGCATGAGGTACTGCTCAGAGTCTGATGATAGTTCAGTAGTAATCTGGTAGTAATCTAATGGTAATCTGGTAGACCAGACAGTCTTGTATAAGGAAACAGTAAGTAAATGTGAATATATTTCAAACAGAATAGGATTGTAAGTGTAATGGAAGACTATACCAGTTAAAATACATAAGGAATGTAAACATAGAGATGCACTGTGCTCTACAGTGCCTCTTTAAATAGTGATTGCCATTTTCAAACTCCACTATGCTATACACAACTCTGCCCACTTCATATTGTCTAGTATCCACTATGCTTAGCCCTCAGGAGTTCAGTCCCTAAGAGGGGAATACTGTCATGACTGTGACAACTCTGCTCAACTTTGCTACTATTTCACTTACTTCATTTCATACTTAGACATTTTTCTCTATTTGTTCTGACACTCTATACTATAGCTCTGACTTCACTCCAATTTCAGTGCCAGTTGTTACTTGACTCTACTCAGTTATATTCTTTGCTTAGCTACTCTGTCTCTGCTCTGTTCTCCAAGGCTATGTTCTTGTACATACTGTACCACCTCTGATCTCCTGTATATAAGTCTGATCTACTGAGGACTTACTCCTTAGTTCAAATGTTAAGTCTTTCAGTCTCTTTCTCTTCACTGTATTTCTCCTCTTTTCTGTATACTCTCCTATCTGACAGATTTCATCTCCATTCTTTTATTCTCTCCTGCCTGACCTCTGAAATACAAGAACCCAGGATTGTCAAGGTGCAGTGTTTCATCCTGAGTTACTGAAGCCAAAGTCCTCACCCTCTCTGAACTTCACCCAGTCCCCCCTTTGTGTGCTCTCCAGTCAAAGTTAGCAGTGGAGCAGAGCAGACCTTGACAGAATGGTTTTACAAGAACATCCCAAAATCACCACTTGCAGAGCAAGAGCTCTGGTAGAAGGTCTGCAATACTAAGTTAAAAACACTCAAAGAATGCAAGGTTTGGGAAGTAGTTGATTGACCTACCAACCAAAGAGTTATCAAGAACCAATGGGTTTTTGATGTAAAAACTGATGGTTAAAAGTATGCTTGCCTTGTAGCTAAAGGCTTCTCACAAGTTGAGGGCATAGACTATGATCAGGTATTCTTGCCTGTTATGCAATTTGAAATGGTGTGATACATGCTCACCCATGCCACTTTACAAAAATGATATATTAAAGAACTTGATGTCCAATCAGTCTACCTATATGGCATTCTGAAAGAAGAGCTCTACATGGAGTTCCCAGAAGAGTTTATGCCTTTTCACCTAAAAGGCAAAGTACTTAAACTACTACAAGCCATTTATGGCTTTAAACAAACTGGGCTCACTTGGTACTGTACTCTAGACAAATCTATGAGCAAATTTGGATTTAAGTGACTCAAGACTGATGCTGGCTTATTTGTCTATAAGCAAGGAAAAGATATAGTACTTACAATAATATATATCAATGACACATTATTCTGTGAACCCTCAAAGATCCTTATAAATAAACTCAAGGACACTTTGAAAAAGTGGGAATGTCAAGATCTCAGGAAACCTTATGAATTCCTCTGAATGAATATACATCAAGATGGTCACTGCATTTTAATTGACCAGCAGATTTACCTCAACAAAGTACTTGAGTGCTAAAGAATGATTAACACAAAGCCAGCTCATACTTCTCTTCCTCAGAGATATTACCCAGAGAAGAACAATGATCCAGTTAATCCAGTATTGCACATATAATTTCAGACTGTTATAGGATAATTATAATTGGTACTAGGCCTGACATCTCTTATGCTGTCACACAAATGGCCTGCCAATCAGCAAACCCTTTCCAAGAGCATTTGGATAAAGCTCTGTACATCTGCCAATATTTGTTAGGCACTAGTGATTATTCACTAGTATATGATGGGAAATCAGACAAAGGCATTTCAGCCTGTACTGACTCTGACTGGGGTCAGAATAAAATCACTGATCACTCAAAAACAGGTTATTATTACCTGAAATTAGCAAATGGGATTTTCTTATGAAATTCTCATTTACAAAAAACTACAGCACTCTCTGCTACAGAAGCCAAGTATATAGCCTTGAGTGATTGCACTCACCAGGCCATATGGATCAAACAGATATTTGAGGAACTGGGTTATAATTTATCCTCTATCCCCATTTGTGATAACAATCAAGAATCACTATTTATAGCAGAAAATCCAGTCACTGAGAAATGGTCCAAACACATCCTCATCAAGTACCATTATGTATGAGATGTAGTAATGACCTTTAAACAAGTAAGACTATATTATATCCTAGGAGATAACAATCCTGCAGATATATGTTCAATAAGAACCTTGAATATGTCAAGTTTGAGAAATTTTAGGTTCTAACTTGGTTTGGAGTTTGTAAATCTCACCTTCCCCTCATGATTGTGTGATTGGTATACTACTCCATGTCTGGATACACTACTGTATAATAGACAAGAGGGAGTTAGTGCTGTGCCAGCCCAGCTTGGCCTGAAAGCCCCAGCTTAGGCCTGGCTTAGGGAGGCTCAGGCCTGCAGAAGTTCCATGCCAGACTCTGAGCCCTTAGAAGCTCTGAATGGGGGCCTGGCCTGGCCTAGAAGCTGGGGCTTCAGCCCAAGCTAGGGTTTTCTTCTATATATGATATGTAAGTCACAACTCACTTAAGCAATTAGTCACTCATCACACTTGTGCCCCTCACTGGCAACCACACTGCCAACTTGGGGTGCCCACCACCACTACAATGATGATGAAGGCACCAAGACAGTGCAATCACCCTATCAGTGATGACAACATGGGTGAGGGCATGCAACAGTGAACCCACCACCAACATAATGACAACAGGGGCACCATGGTGGTGTGTCTGCCACACCGGCAATGACAATGAGAGCAAAGGCATGCAATGATGCATCTACATATGACAAAGACACTGCGGATGGTGCATCCACCATACCAGCAATGACAACATGGGTGAGGACACACAATGGCATACCTACCACCACAACAATGATGATGTGGGTGAGGGCACTGCAACAGTGCATCTGCCATGCCAGTGACAACAACATGGGCAAGAGCACAGTGGTGCACTCACCATTACCACAATGACACAGGCAAGGGCACCAGCAATGATGACATGGGTGAGGGTATACAACAGCACACCCACCACCACAATGATGGCAATGTGGGTAAGAGCACAGTGGGAGCAGGGCACTGCAACAGTGTGTCCACCATACTGACAATGATGATGTAGGCAAGGGTATACAATAGTGCAACCACCACCACAATGACAACAATGTGGGCAAAAGCACCATAACAGTGTGTCCACCACACCAGTGATGACAATGTGGGTGAGAGTACAGCAGGAGCAGGGCACCACAATGGTGCATCTACCACACTGGCAATGATGATGTTGGTGAAAGCACTGGGATAGTGCATCCACCACACCACCAATGATGATGTCAGCGAGAGTATGCAATGGTGCACCCACTACCACTATCACAATGATAACAATGTGAGTGAGGGCACCATGACAGTGTATCCACCACACCAGTGACAACAACATGGGCAAAAGCACAATGGGAGCAGGGCATCACAACAGTGCATCCATCACACTGGCAATGACAATATCAGTTAGGGCACCATGATAGTGCATCCATCATACCAGTGACAACAACATGAGTGAGGGTATGCAATGATGTACCCACTATCACCACCACAACAACATGGGTAAGGGCACTGCAATGGTGTGTTGTCATATCCCATGCAACTCCTACCTCTGGATCTAATTCTGGCCCCATCTCTCTTGAACTCTGGTGCATTCTCAACAAGTGCACACTCTAGACCCTCCAGACCCTGTACTTAGATAACTCCATCTTATACTACTTGCATTCCATTTCTCACTTACCTTGTACACTGCCCGTTTCCTTCATAGCCCTCTGATCCTGTGCTTCACTTAGGAGCACAGCTCCATTGCTACCACTCTGCCTCTGGCTCCGAGTTACCAGTTCTCTTACCAGTGCTCCCCCTCCATATATAAGACTCCATACCATGTTGTAGATATCTCAGTTTGAATATTGACTAAGACATCCCCAGTCTTCTCTGACCCTCCGCTTGAGCCTTGATGGCTCTCCTCTGATCCTCCCTTGACCTTCATTGCTTGCAACAAGGTCACTCTGACCCTTGCCTGACCCTCTTTAAATTCAGGGCAACTGGACTTGTGACAGAGGCATACCACATACAGTGAAGCTGAAGCCCTGTTCAAACTCCAGAGTTCCAGAGTTGTTCCTGGAGATACATTCTTAACATGTGTCCACCACACCAGTGATGACAATGTGGGCAAGGGTACACAATGGCACACTCACCACCACAATGACAATCCACTGGCCCATCTGTCACCATTACCATGGCTTCTGGGACCTTGGGGGCTTGGCCTGGCCCAGCCCAGGCTTTGCAAAATCCCAGGCCAGGCCCTGAGCCCCACCCAGGCCCCATTGATGGCTCAGCTCAGCCTGGCCTATGAGGGCTTGGCTTAGCTGGCTTGTAGCTTTCAGGCCAGGCCAGCACAGCACTAGAGGGAGTGTTGAATGTAGATTACTGTATTTAAGAAGTAGTTCACACATCACATGTCACTACATACAAACTCAGCATAGTTCTGAGTTTGAATAGAGTTCTTACCTCAAACCACAATATTCTAAGGCCTCACCCCATACCAGGTCTATACTGTGCATAAATCCTTGCCATACCATGCTGGGTTTCTACACCACTTTCATCATATCACACAAGTGGTTCTCATGCTAGAGAGGTGGACATGATGTAGTACTTGTCCCTCTGGGTGTCATTCTTCACTTCTTGCTTCTTGCTTTCTTAGGAGAGCAGCAGTGACAAAGACTTACCTATGTAGTTGTTTATGTAAAAGTGACCACACTTCACACAAACAGACTTGAGATGCAAATGTCATGCAAGAGCAGACCTGAGATGAATAAAGGTCTTTATTGCAATTATGTCTCTCCACTATTCATTGGTTTCTCATTATTCCATGGCCAGTGATGGCTCTGACATCATCAATACAGCCTGTGTGACATTTGTCAAAGGTGGCAAGGCTGGACAGCCACCGCAGCACATGTCACAAATCTGCCTTTTTTGTGATGAGGCCGAATATCGCGATCAGTTGTCCGACAGCGCTTCTGGTCCATCTTTCTCGAACAGCAACAGTGGTACGCCCGGGATCCCAAGGTGGAACGGAGATGGGATGTAGCAACGTAGATATGCTACGACAGATTAACGGATGGACCGACAGACATATTGTAATGACAGAGCCCGTAACCCATTCCACATAATAAGGACGGATGGCCTCAGTTCCTTCCCAAGGTTATTGCTCCCCCCATTACCCAACATAGTCTACGCATATAAAATCCTCATATCCTGTAGCATGCATGGTGCTCACTCAGATATACTCGGAGTCCCTTGTCTGGCAGCATCCGAGACTTTGAAAACAGCTCTAAGGAACAGTCTGATGGTGAGGAGTTATTTCTCGGTCTATCCTTCAAAGGCACCTGGCGCAATGTCTACTCCAAACGTGCTTTTTGCAAAGCCTCTCATCATACTCTCCAACTCATCCTCGAAGCCGACGCCTGACCGGCCCAACGTGCGCTGGACCCATTGACGCACCTTGCTCGTCCAGAACATCAAATCGATAGACAGCATGGCAACCTGAAACTGGAGATGGTACCAGTACTCCTTTACACGTTCTGTCAGCGTGAGATTCGTAGACGTCGTTAGAGAGGCGGAGGCCCAATATCCAGTGATCCTGATACGATTGACAGGCGAGCCAAGCACTTGGTTGTTTGCTATGGTGAGTAAAATGTGAGACGAGTACGTCAGAGAAAATTTTGGCACTCACCCTGAACGATCCTGATTGCGCACGTCGGTGGTCAACGGGGGTCCTCGTTCAAGGTTCGCATCGAGTCGCTCACCTCGTGTTCCTCCCAACAAAGGTGAGTTCCTGGGGTAGTTTATCCGTATCCAGCAAGAACCGCTTCAGCTTGGCCTTCATTTGTACACCCCGCTCATACTGGTTCGACTCCTCTAATGACTCGTTCCGATAACCGTTCCCGTTCCTTACCTTGCTTTTCTTGCCATGCCTCACCGGCCGCATCAACGTCGCACTCGCAAACAGATCCGGCGTGCCAATACCCCATGACGTCGCCACGCGCTCGATTGTATCCCAGTCAGCGACCAACAAGCCCCTCCATAACGTCGCATACTGCCTCCTGAACGACTCTCCGACACGAACGTACAGCCCATGGTCGAGCAAGACAAGCTGCGGATACCTAGGATTCGAGGGATGGGGCCGAATAATGATGTTGCCAGGGTGTGGGTCACAGTGTACCCACCCCCAGCTGAACATTTGCACACTGAACAATTCCACCATGGTTTGCATGACCGACTCGACACCACCTTTTAAGCGAACACCTTCCAGGGAGGGATGCATCCTGGAGCTCGAAGCAACAGCAGTGTAACTGTCCCCCCCCATCAGCCTTCGAATTGCTGCCCGGTCGCTTAACCGCACACCGTCGATCCATTCGGCAGTGAGGACCTTCTTTGTCGAGTATTCGGGGTACACCTTGGGTATATGTACTTTGCCGGCGAGACGTGGGTCGATAGCAATAAATTGAGCGGTGACGTGCGCATTCTGTGCCTCTTGCACGAAGTCCAGCTCCTGTCTCAAACGGCTATTGATGAAATCTGCGCACGTCAGAAATAGCTCACTCCACCTGGGTTCCAAAGATAGAACAGCGGAGTAGGATTGAAGCAACGCACCAACAGCAAAATAAACTGGTAGGTCGAACATCCATTTCTCGAACATCCACATCACCACACGGAATGCGCCGAGATCCCATTCCATCTGTTTCGTCACGTCCGGTTTTTGGATCTTGACCGCCACCCATTCGCCACTCCTAAGTTTGGCACGGTGGACTTGGGCAATACTGGCACTCGCAATCGCCTCTTCTTCGAAGACATCAAAGACGCCATCAGGGCCGGTGGGGGGGCGACCAAATTCGGATCGGAAGACGGGGAGGACAGCAGAATAGGGTATTTGAGGTGCGTCATCGAACAGGCGCGCGAATTTATCCTGCATTGGACGCGGCATCAGCTGCGCATTAACACCAATAGCCTGGCCTGGTAAAACCTGCGTCAGAGAATGGTGCTGATTCTGTCAATGTGCGGACCTATTTTGATGTAGAGACCACCATTGGATGTGAAAAGATCATATATCCTGTCCGCCACGCGCGCGTGAAGTTGCGGTATTTGGTCGGCCTTTTCTGGCCGAAAGTTGAGCTTGTAGTCTAGCGATATCATCGCACACTAGAGTAAGACACGCGTCAGCAATGTGAATGTAAATAGGTGGGCAGGGACGTGACCACCGACGCCGGCGTCCCTGGGCCGCGGGTCAACAAACGAGACATACAGTCCAAAAGGTGCGGAAGGTGCGCCGCACTGCAGAGGCATTGAGTTCCTGGTCGAGGAACCAGAGGGCACCGAGTGTTGCTGCACCGTAGGCAGACCGTCTGACGAGCATGCACGATCGTGGGAGCGAGGGTGATGGGGTTGAGAAAGATCTCACCCACTGGACGAGATGTAGGGGAACGTCGAGGCAGACATGCCACTAGCGCGGACCGGCAATAATAGTGTTTACCTAACGCGCGTGACTGCCAGCGACTCTGCGGCATATAAGTAAGGGACCTGGAAAGGAACCGCCCCTCTGCCATTAAATCACCCACTTTCGAATGGTACCGCCGCCTCTGCACTCCCCACCGTCTTCCCGCCTCATCGTCGCCCTCCTACCAGCAGTATCCCAACATGTGCCCAACATCCTTCGTCGACTCAGTGATGCCACCGACGGCCCCACCAGCTTGCACGCCTACGCGAGGCGCGCCACGTCAGACCACCACAGCACCCAGTTCATCATCTTTGCCTGTCTTATCCCCGTCCTCGTCCTCTTGTCGGGTATCTTTGCCGGTCTAACATTGGGCTACATGAGCTTGGATGAGACCCAGCTCAACGTGCTCAGCATCAGTGGCACCCCGTCAGTATCGGTACATGTCATCCTGTGCAACCCTATTCACGTCTTTACGCCACAGACAGCAGAAACATTACGCTGCCAAGATAAAGCCCATCCGTGAGAATGGTCACCTCCTTTTGGTCACACTCTTACTGGCCAACATGATCGTGAACGAGACACTCCCCGTTATCACTGACCCTGTTCTGGGCGGAAGTGCGCAGAGCGTCGTCCTCAGCACGATTCTTATTGTCATGTAAGCCAAAACGAGCATTTCATATCACCGTGTGAATCCGCACGCTGTTACGCTAGGGACTCCAGACCCTTCCTTTTCCGCTCATCGATTTCTTCTTTATTGACTCGGTTTCCTTGGCAGCTTTTCAGAAATCATTCCGCAGTCTATTTGCACTCGCCACGGCCTTTACTTGGGTGCCAAGATGGCTGGCTTTACCCGTGTTCTGATCTACCTTCTCGTTCGTGCTCTCCTCATGTCTTGTCTGATGGCACAACCCACTGACAACTGCTACCCGATAGGGGGTGGTCGCCTGGCCTGTCGCTAAACTGCTCGAATTCGCCCTCGGACCCCACCACGGTATCATCTACCGAAGAGCAGGTCGGTACCCTTCCGGTCTTCTCCCTCTTTCCGTACCGAACTCCTTGCTGCAGAGCTCAAAGAGTTGATTGCTATGCATTCATCGACGTCTGCGCACGGTGGCGACCTGAAGACAGACACCGTCACTATCATCGGCGCTACGCTTGACTTGCAAGAAAAGGTCGTGAAACAGGTGACGCAACCGCTTTCTTTCCCGCTTTGATCGTCTTCTCAAGATAGACAGGCCATGACACCCATCGACAACGTTTTCATGCTCTCCATCAACTCGAGGCTTGATTATGACACGATGAGGCAAATTTGCTTGACCGGCCACAGTCGCGTACCTGTGTATGAAGAGGTAGAAGTCGTCGTAGACTCGTCTGGCCGCCTGGAGAAGGTCAAGAAGATTATCGGCATCCTTCTCGTCAAGCATGTATGTAGACCGCTTCCCCGTCATCGGCAACTCACTTAATGTTAGTGGCAGTGTGTCATGCTCGACCCCAAAGGTGAAGGCATAGCCTTGCTTGCGTGTCCATTTCTAATCAAACAATTGCTCAGATGCTGTCCCTTTACGCAAGATACCTCTAAACAAGGTTCCTTTTGTTCCGAACAACGAGTCTCTACTCGGTATCTTGGATAAATTCCAAGAAGGCCGTTCCCACATGGCTATCGTCTCCCGTTTCAGCGTCGAGAAAGCCGCCTCCATCAAGAAGGTTGCGAAGCGTACTCTTACCCAACGTCTGCGCCAGACTGTTGGCATCAGTGACTCCACTGACTCTAGCGAATCCAGCGATGATGAGGAATCTGACCCTAGGCCCAAGACAAACACGGAAGATCGCAAAGCTCGCTCCAAAGGCATCCTATCGGTTGATGACACAGAGACAAAGGTGACAGTCCAAGGAGACATTGCCACAGAGTTGAACGATGCTGAGAAGAAAGTGTCCATTTCTGTGAGGGATCATGTCAGATCGAAATATTGGCATCAATGTCAAAAGACGGACCTTGAAGCGGGACCGGCAGAAGGGACGGAAACCGACGGCAACACAAAAGACAAGCAGAAGATAAGGTTACCAAAGCCCGGAGCTGGATTGGAACAAAATATGCCTGCTGACGCTCTTTTGACTAAGAAAGATGCCAAAGATTTTCTGCAGGGTATCGATCCCGCGATCATGCCACTCGGCATCATCACTCTCGAGGATGTGGTTGAAGGTCGCGTACAGCTTCTGTATACTGCCTGCAATACCTGACATCTGTCCTTTAGAGCTGATTGGTGAAGAAATATATGATGAATTCGATTTCGAAGCTGCTAATGGAACTATATCATCCTTCGTTCCATCCGTCCATGTTAATACTAACGGAACTGAAACATCTCCCGTTGTCGCGCCTCAGATCAACGTACCCGTCACGACAAACACCATTCTTCGCCCACTTAACACCCGTAGTGTAGGCTTTCTACGTTCGACCAGCGCTCCTCCGAGTCCTCGCGCTAGGAGTAGACACCCGTCCATCTTGTCTACGCCTAGTCAAGCACCTCAGGCAAGCACTCTCACGGGACCTAGCGCTGCTGCCCTAAATACGTCAGCCTCCGTACCTGGGAGCCCCGAAATCATCGGAGCAGCCGCTCCTGACGAACTCAAAGCCCAAGAGACAGTACCTAAAGAATCTGTTGTCGTTTCGGTATCTGAAAATACCCCTGATCCTGGCATGTCGAGGTCTACGCCCAGGAAGAAGGTTCCTGTCAGCAGTTCCGGTGCCGGTTCCCCGTTCGTCTCCACGAGTGCCGCTACGTCGCGGTCTGCTTCTCCAGCACCCTCCCTTGAAGCTATTCTACTGGATAGGAAGCGTCGTTTAGCTGCTGCGGTTGCTTCTGGTAGAGACACCGGCGCTTTGACCGTACCCTCTATTTCAGGCACGAGTGACAACCATGATGCCAGGACGCCGGCGTTGCGAGCTTCGCCAATGTCCCTCAGAGGCGCAAGCAAATTCAAGAGTAGTCCTCTCGGAGGTAGCGAACAGATAGGCGTCGTCATAGCGGAGAAGGTGAAACAAGATGGACAAGACCAAACGGAGGATCTTCGTATACCTGACAAGATGGACAAGACCGGTCCGGACAAGGAAGAGGGTGATGTCGGACAGATGTAACGTTCACCATGGAAGCCAGAGCTCGTAGGTTCTCGTCACGATACGCCTATGTGGCACTTGAACGCGGATTGTTTCTACTTTTACTATACCTCTCGCCTGGTGTAGGTTCATCCTCAGCCTCCTTTGACAACCTCTATGCTGTTTGCGGTGGCGTTGAGTCACACTATATCCAATCTGCTCGTATTGTGTTGATCGTTCAATGTCTCATATCCCGTTCTGTGTTGAATAAAGTGTTTGCAAAGTGTGCCCGAGTAAAAACATCCGTGCATGGGACTATCGACAGCATACTTGACTGCTAATGTCCGTGGAATGACATAGCCCAGCTGAGAGCGTCCGGGACCCAATTGCCCCGATCGTTCCAATCATCCCCATCGTCCCGCGTGAAACCCGTACTGCGTAGCCCATCACCCAGTCTCGCGTCCATACCGGAACCCTGTCCGACACCCTCCTTCATCTCCAAGCCCGCTCCTTGCAGACCATCCAAGACGGCGCGATACAGCCCCTCCTCCGTCGGACCCCGCACGCCCCTGCTCACAACCTTGCCATCCAAAACGGCCAGGGCCGCAAACGCGACCGGAAGACCGACACATCTAGACATGGCGGACGCGCCCGCGGTGCCGTACGACACCAACGAGGACGTGTACACCTTTGTGTCCTCGTCTGACGACAACCACGATGAGGTCGAGGATGCGGGCCGGGCGACGATTTCGTGCGTGAGCACAACGAGGTCACGTTCGCCGGGGTCGTACCTGAGCGTGTGCGCGAGCGCGAGCGTGAAGAGGTCGATTGGCGCGGTCGGCTTGGTTGGTAGCGGTGGCAGGCCGTGGACCGTCCTCGCCGTCATCCTCGTCGCGCCGCCTCCAGAAGGGGCAAGTCCGAACCACTGCAGCGCCTGCAGCGCGTGTTCGCGGTGCCACTGACTCGGCACGACGTTCGACAGTGCGGATTGGAGCGAGCCCAGGTCCGCAGGGACGTCCTCGCCCGTTCGTTTCCCAAGCGCGAGTCGGGCGAGGTCTGTCCAAGACCGGGGCAGGACGTGCGACGACGGATCCACGTCCAGCAACCCAATAGATTTGAACGAATGCATCAGATCGGAAAACCCGGGGTATCTGTCCCCATCGGCAATGAGAATCGTGTGTTTCGGGGATGGCATGGACGTCGGCCGGCGCACCTTAATGTACCTCGCAATACGGTGCGCAGGTCATCGAGCTCCCCGAGTCCGTACGTGGCCGCGTATGGGAGACTATCCCTGTTGGCAATGCCCTCCAACTTCAAAACGTTGGAAATGGGAACGTCGGGAAAGTAGTGTCTCAGTACGTTCCTTCCGGGGACCTCAGTGACCTATGTGCCATTCAAATTCATGGATCAAGTGAAGCGCCAAATGCTGGTGGTACACGTACCTCCTCATTCAACTTGAACCTCGCCCCATTGAGCGCGGCATTGAGCACACCTCTTGGACTCCAGCTAAACTTGTAACCCAGCGGTACGTTCGATGCCTCGGGAGCGGGAAGACCGCCACAGAACGAAGTGAATGAAATGACCCGCTTGTTCTCTTTCTTTAGCTGCCCGAGCAACGAAAGCGCCGAACAATGGTCGATACCAGGGTCCAAGCCAATCTCGTTCAGCAATATGACGTTGGCAGATTCCGCGCTGAGCGGCGGACCGATGGTATGTAAGCGCTAGACACAAATCTTGAGACAAGGATGAAACGTACCGGTCATGCAAGGCGCGCATGGCGGGCGATATGTATGACGCTGTGATCATGTGCTTACCATGCTGTATACATAACTCCGCGATGGACGGATGGAATGGCACAGGTAAGAGACTACAGGAACGCACAGTTATCTAAATGCCGCGATTCGCCGCATCAAACTGGACCCACCTAATGACGGTATCCGCACCTTCGATAAGTCGGGATACCTTCTGTTGGTCATCGACATCTAGCAAGCATGCACTAGCATTAGGGAGATCCTGGATCAGATCCTCAACTTCCACACGTGAATTACCAGCTAGCAGTCAAACATTGATTGTAATGAGTCCACAGTGGTAGAATAGATGAATTACTGACCGACGACCAGCTCTACATCCGAACGCTTGCATAATTCCTCCGCTGCAGGTTTGGCAACCATCCCACTCCCGAGCATGAGGACTTTCTTTTTCCTCGGGGAGCCTTCCGGCTTGGCGGTCGACCGTCGCCATTCACCAAGAGGTGCTTCTAACCGGGTATGTTTTCCCTGGAGTTGACCATCTCTGGCAACGGTAGCTGCTTTCAAAGCCTCTGAATACTCCTGCTCCGCAGATTGACCCCGGTACTCCTGGATCGCTGCCTTCAAGTACGGCAATAATACTCGAGAGAAATGTTCGGATGCGTCCAACGGTAAGCTGGACGGGAGGATGTCCACGGACATGATTTGTACACTTGGGAGATGAGCCGGAAGTGTTGGAGGACGATGTTTGAAGACGGGCTCAGAGATCGTAGACGCACGCGACATGAACTCGAGGCCACCCTGTAAACGATGAATGAGTGACATGCGAGGGATGTATAAAACCACTCACCTCAAGATCACAACTAATGTCACCTATGGTCCCGAACCTCGCGGGACCGACTTCCGCGGCACGCGCAAGTGCTATTGCTAAAGCGTCGTTCGTCATGAGACGAGGGAACCCCGGAAGCCAGCCAACTCCATTGAGGAAGAGAGTAAGATAGGGAGCTACCTAGCAGGCGGATTCAGGTCGGAATCAAAGCATGAACGAGTAGGCACTCTCTTCACCTTCGTAGCAAAATCAGACCTGTAGAGGGAAGGGTGTTTATAGTAATGTGCTCTGTCGTACTGGCTACCATCAGTTCGAGAAAGGTATTCCGCAGGGGAAGCGTGGACTAGGTATATCTGGGGGACCCGTCAAACCTAATTGTTCGTGTTTATGAACGAGGGCCAGGTACCTTATGCAGATCGGTATCTAGATGGCGACTATTAGCAAGACATCCAAGAATGGCTCGAAAAGACGGCACACCTGGGTTGCTAACTAGAGCAGGAAGATCTTGCACACTAACTTTCAGGATGGGGAGCTCGCCCAAGATGGAGAGTACACCT
Source organism: Pulveroboletus ravenelii (assembly GCA_038090235.1). Taxonomy (NCBI): domain Eukaryota; kingdom Fungi; phylum Basidiomycota; class Agaricomycetes; order Boletales; family Boletaceae; genus Pulveroboletus; species Pulveroboletus ravenelii. Next base: position 4,489 of record JBBPMH010000304.1, on the reverse strand, counting down.
TGGGAGACATTCCCGCTTCTAAAATAGATTCCTTGAGTATACACATGTATAAAAGTGATGGGAAATACTTGCTTACCCTGTCAGACCGATGACGAAGGGCCCAAGGGACTTGGGAGTCCCATCCCTGAGAATTTCCTCGCCGATGGCTCTCAAAGCCGCCCGCAGCGATGGCAGAGCGACATGAGTGTAGGGTCGCGGAGTGTGCTAGAGTCAAGGGTTATACAAAATGGAGCTGGGATTGAGACACCGATGTACCCACAAGGAATGGCGAAGCGACCCCAAGCTCGAGATGGGTGTGGGCTAGTGCGGAAAGGGACTCGAGAGCACCAGCAACTAGGGAACATTTAGCGCCAAGGCACAAACGCGAGCATCACGGGGTTCCCTACCTCCGGCAAACCATCCAAAAGCGACCGTTCTCTTCCCATCGGGTCCCACAAGCAGCTCGTAGTCAATCAACCTTGAGGGAAGTTCACGTTGGGGATCTTGGCTCAGGAACCGGGACAACAGTTCCATGTTAGAAGGCTGTCCCTTGATCGTGTGAGAGAACATAAGATGTGTGCGAGGCACTGGCGAACCGGGGGTTACGGCGCGCGAAGGTGAGACAGGGGAGGTTATCAAATCGTTAAGAGGGGGTTCTTTGATACCGAGGACGATGTGTGCGGGTTCTAGACTGGGATGGATTCTCGCACCGGCCTGTAACGAGACACGTCAGTTCGAGGTGAACCATCAAGGACACGGTATGTCCAGACCTTCAGAAACTGGTGTATTGGAAAGACTCTTCTGTCACAATCCTGAATAAGGACATCTACGTTCTGTTCCTGGACTAGTGACTCGACAGCCTCAGGCGTTAATGGGGATCGTCGTTCCCAGATCCTAGATGGGTTCTCGCGGCGGATGCCAATGGTAAGCTTGGAAGACGAAGGAGCGACAGTGGCGAACGAGGCCCGTCGTACGTGCACAGCGTGTTTGAGCATCAGTCTTACGGCGTTGCCAGAGCAGCTGTGCGGGGAAAGGGATGGAGGCCCATCCACAATGCTATATACTCGCCATAGCCATGATCCGCCCGAAACGGGGGTGTTCACTAATATCACGAAACACCAGGCAGCCGGCTTGAGTATATGGGGCACATCCTGTGCAACTTTCCAGCACCCCTTAGTCACAGGAAGAGAGACACGGCCTGAGCTGCTGGTATGTTTCTAATCGTCAGGGCGCTGACCGGTCAAAAAGAGATGCATGCGTTCCTCACGTGGTCTTGTGATCAGACTCATTGTGAGAATTCCTGTATACTGCGAACGTGCAGCAGTAAAAAGAAAACGTACGCCGAAGGGGAGTCGAACCCCTGCCGCTTGCTTGGAAGGCAAGCATGATAACCGCTTCACCATCGGCGTCTGGTTTACGGTAATTCCTTCTTCTCATGTCCGATCCGTTTAAGTAAACTAACAATCGGCCCCGCCTCCTTCTCCAGAGACAAGTTGCGATAACCGCCTTCCTACGATGACTGTAGATTTGGATGGAAAATACCCGGGTATGTCCTTGCGTCTACTACTGGCGGTATTGTCTTCCGCAGGCCTGTCCATGCAAATCATCAATGTTCACCTTTTCGCCTGTGGAATCTAGCAAAGGATCATGCCGCTGCGACTTTCAATACACTGTTAAAGTCCCTATCTGCGGAGGACAAATCCAAGGTACTATCCCTTCTCTGATTGGCGTGTAATGCAACGCAGCTTACCATCTATTCCGCTCCCCGACGCAAGCCCCATGCGATCCTGCTTGCAGGCGGGACCACTTCCTATCGGAACGACACAGACCGTGAATTTTCCTTCCGTCAAGAATCCAACTTTTTCTATCTCACCGGCTGCAATGTCCCTGGATCATACCTCTTGGCATTGTACGACCCCGCGTCCTCTGCTCTCGCCCACCCTCAGGGGTCCGCTACCGCACTGACAACTACTTTATATATCTTTGAGCCCACAGTGGTGGATTTGTTGTGGTCACCCGCTCCTCCCACACTCGAGGAGGCACGCGACATGTATGCAGTGGACGAGGTCGAACATCCACCTAAACTCGTAACCGCCATCTCACAGCTGCCGCAAGGGACGATCATTCACATCCTTCCTGAAACGGGCCAATTCCCCAACGTTGTCGCCGGCGAAGTGGACGGTTTAAAGTTGGCCTTGCAATCTGCCGAAACAAAGACGGCCGAGCATCTTCTCCCGGCGCTCCACAAGACGCGACTCATCAAGGATTCGTACGAGATTGCCATGATCCGCAAAGCCAATGACATCAGTTCGCACGCGCATGAAGTTATTATGCGTGTGCTTGGGCTGGCTGTTGCAGGGAGGATCAAGAAGCAGTCCCCGCACACCCCGCTTCTACCTGGAGAATGGCTAATCGAGAAAGAAGCCGAAGCGGAGGCGATATTTGTAGCCTCGTGCAGACGAGAAGGGTGAGCTCTCTCAACCCGCTTGGCGCTGTCATCTCGTCGAGATGACTCACGTGCTTGATTGCAGTGCCGCACACCAGGCTTATCTGCCTATTGTGGCGGCATCCACGCGGGCATCAACCCTGCACTATTGTTGCAATGACCGCGCCTTTGCGTGGGGTCCAGTGCACCGTCGAGACATGACCAACACGGAGGACTTTTTGCATGCGCACTCTCGCGAAGACGGCAAGGAATTGTCGCCACAAGTTTTGTTGATTGATGCAGGATGTGAGTGGGATTGTTATAGCTCTGACAGTAAGTATTCTTTGTATGAAATCTCGCTTGTATTGGGGCTTGGGGCTGATCTAGTGTGTCTGGCTTCCCCGATCTCGCCATCGCTGATTCCATACTCGGCGCCTTTGATCGCAGTCACGCGTACAATACCGGTTGGCAATCACGGGAGGTTCACGGAGGAGGCTAAGAAGGTGTACGAGCTTGTATTGAGAATGCAATCTGTGAGTTATTACCTCTTTGCCTTTGCGCATTTATTCACCCTTAGTCATGATTGCCATTGTTCAATGTTCATGTAGGAATCTTTCAAGATCGCTGCTCCTGGAACTCATTGGGACGACGTACAGTTACTATGCCACCGCGTGCTCGTGGATGGCTTCTTAGACATGGGCATATTCAAGGATCCTGAAGAGATCATTGGAGGTCCGTTATTCTCCCTGTCGCTTCTCGCTGCATCATGAATCTTTCGCTGATATTCCGTTCAGGTCCCAATGGCCACCTCGACGGTCATACGAAATCCTCGTCCACCAAGGCTGCCGTGAGGTCTCGAGACACACTCTTCCAAGAAATTCTGCGTACGGGTCTCAGCGCCGCTTTCTTCCCGCATGGCGTAGGTCACTCCATGGGATTGGACGTCCATGACGTGCCAAGCGCCAGTCGGCCGGCTGGGAGCGGTAAATACTTTGTTGGTGCTGACCAGGGAGCTGGCGGGCACAAGGACTTTTACAAGAATCTGAGACTGAGATTGGAACTGCAGGCAGGGATGGTTGTAGTAAGTTTATCTTATCTGCTTCTCCCTGCCTCTTTTCTCGGTACTCATCCTTCGCAACTAGACAATCGAGCCAGGTGTCTATTTCCACCCCACCCTTTTGGCCTCCTATAATGTCCACACTTCACCTTATATCAACACTGATGTCCTCGCTCGCTATGAGGGCATGGGAGGTGTGCGGATTGAAGACGATGTATTGATCACACAGACAGGCTGCGAGAATCTGACTAGGGCTCAGAGTGGAGTAGAATGGGTTGAAGGGGTCTGCGCTGGCGAGGATTTCGTGTAAGATATGGTTAAGTGGATTTTGAGCTTTGCTGTCACCAATTCACCTCCGTTCCCAAAGACACAGATTACATGTATGAAGACATAGTAAGATATGATGAATGTACGAGAGGACTCAAGGAAGAAAAACGCACCTCGGTCAAGGACTAGTCGGAAACACCGACGCCGCCGGCATCCAGAAGAGAGGGAAATGGACTAAGAGAAGAATGTACTCCCAGAATTTGCGCCAGCGCGAGGTTTATCAACACAGCTCGAACGAGCCACTGCGCCTCTATGTTGCCACATCGCTTCCGTTTGCGTTGGATTCGGTCACTACTGACCGAGCAAATGTGAACGCGCTTGTCGGTGTCAGACTATATATTAGGCCGGTAAGGCTGGTGTGACCATCTTGGCAAGAACGGCCACGGCTAACCAGTTACGCTTGAAGGCTCTGCACAACGAGCCGACACCGACATCGGTGAGAGAATTGAGCCCTTTTGCAGTACGAATCCCAAAGCTATAAAAGTCAGAATATACACAATCAATTATTTACCCACTGTCTTGGGTCCTCTTCCCTCACCCCCACTGCTCTATGGTGGTTTTCTGACCATTTGTAACACCACAGGCACGTTCGGATAAGTCGCCTGCACATATGGACAACTTATCCAAGAACATATTCCGCCTGCGATGACCAATATGTTCACAGGACATTAAAATAATTCTTATTTTACAAACTATTTCCT
>JBBPMH010000303.1:0-35567 GCA_038090235.1 Pulveroboletus ravenelii | reverse complement strand
CTGGCTCTAGCTCTAGCTCTAACTCTGATGATTCTGATCAGTCTGTCATTCAAGATCCTCCTATTCTCCTTCTACCTGGTGGTAGATCATATATGGAACCTATTCAACTCCACTCTCTTGGCCCTATGAACATCCAATGTCCTAATTGTCATGCCCTGCATTTCATCTCTGAAAAGCTCACCAACTCTGGTCTAAACAATCCTCACTTTGGCACTTGCTGCTTACAAGGTCAAGTCAATCTTCCTCCTATTCAACAATGGCCACATCTTCTTTAGCATCTCTTTGATGACCCCAGAGATCATACAGAATTCAAAAAGAAAATTTGTGAATATAACAATGCCTTGGCTTTCACATCTGTGGGAGTTGAAATTGAGCATCAAGCCATTTAAGGAGCTGGCCCTGCTTCTTTTCGAATTCATGGCACTCTTCATCATCTCATGGGTGCTCTTTTACCACCAGATCATCTTTAGCCTTCCTATGCCCAGCTATACACAAGAGGCAACTGATAGAAGAATCCAAAGAAATCCTCTGTTAGATCCTGCCATTTTACTGGACTTGCACAATACCTTGAGAGACCTTCATCCTTATGCTTTTGTATACAGACAGGCCTATCAGATTATGCAGGTTAGTTTCTTCATGATCATGTGTCAAGACATGCCTTAGCTCAAGGCCAAACCTCTTGAGGAGCATACTGATGTCTCTATGAGAATCCATCTCCAGCAAGGAAATGATCCTAGATGTTACAATCTTCCTACTGTTCAAGAAATAGCTGCCATCATACCTGGGGATACTACTGGAAATATCAGAGCAGAGTGTGACATCATCTTATATCTTCAAAGAGGTGGTCTTTGTCATATCAGCAATATCCATCTCTCCTATCTTCCCCTTCACTATGTTCTTTTCTTTCCTCATGGGGAGGAGGGTTGGCATTTGGATATTCCCTTGCAAGATGCAGATGGCCATCCACATCGCTCTAAGAAGGTCACCCAGCTTCTCTGGTATGCATATAGATTCCATGTCTGCCCTTTACAAGTAGAACCTTCCAATCTCTTCAAGGGAGGCAGACTTTTTCAGCAGTTAATCTGTGATGCTTGGACTTCCATCAATCAATGCAATCTCACCTGGGTAGCCAACAATCAGAGGACTCTCAGAGCTGATCTCTATCAGGGCTTACAAGATCATCTGGCTCTGGATGCTGGTCAAGACTTGGGTCAAGTTGGTCATGTCATTCTTCCTTCCACTCATAAGGGCAGCACTCACTATATGTAGCAACTTTTTCAAGACTCTCTGCATGTCATCTGCCAGCCACCTTGACAACATCACCCCCTACTACAACAGCCTATATACATGTGTTTCTGCACTCTCCAACCTTGTTGCCAAGCAACTGTGTGCTTAGTGCAATGTATGCAATTTGTTAGCCCCTCAAGTCAATTACCTTGCTGGGTCTAAGTAACCTCATTTGGAAGACAATAAAACATTAGACCCACTCACTCATGATGCAGTAATCACTATTCTGCTCTGCATATGCTTTTTCCTGCATGGTGAGCAGATGCCAGAGTCTGTGGGGCCCCTTCCATCATATTACCTCACCAGGGACTGTTTGCCTCTTATCTCCTATTTACTGCATGCCCAGACCCAAATTGAAGACTTTGGTGGCAGTTCCTATGTGAAAAAAAGACAGGTTTAGCATCATATCCACTGCCTTATAACTTGCTGACTTGACTGCTCTGGGAACATGTAGAGCAGGCCATTGGGAGATGCAAAAACATGCTTCTTATAGGCCCCAACTGCAGAAATGCAGAGAGCTAGTAACACTGCCATCAGCATCCCATGAATCATAGCAGGACCCACAAGTCCAAACTATTCATTCATGTCCACAAACATGCCAGATAGCTGCACCAGGAAAAAATTAAGGTGCAATGTGGGTGGGAATAGCATTGCGGGTGATGGGTATACAGGTATGGGTGGGTGCAGGTGTGATATATGATTTACAAAACATTGTGCAGTAAATTTGTAGAGCAGATTTCTATGCAACAGGGGCAGTGGTACAAAACCAACATGAGAAGCTGGATGGGCAGAGAGGGACAGATGCAAAGACTGCACTAGCTGTGAGAAATGTGAGTTGGTCTGTCACAAAGAAAACACTGATTCCCATCTATCTAAACAAATTGTGAACTGGAACACCCCTATCATGTGGTGCACTCTGTTTCTGCATATACCAAGAAGTGCAGGCCTGATCTTCTTCTACCCCTGAGACCCCATAGGGCAGCGGTCTCCCTGAAAAAGCAACCATGGTCCCTAGTAGATAGCACAGCCTCAATCTTTGTCTAGGAAACTCCAAATAAAGGTTGTTGTATGTACCCACCATTAGAAGTTGATCAAACCATTGGAGCAGTCCATTCTTGTCCAGATGATAAGGGCTGTGTTGATTCACCATCAACAAGAGGCTGTTAAATACAAAGGGCCAAAGTGCAAGGACATTTGCCATGTCCTTGCTATTGCCCTGGCCTTTTGTCTCCCAAAGATGTTGCATTACCTCCCATGCCAGCCCATACATGTCCAGGTGTATGATTCACATGGAGGCAGACATCACAATCTAGATATTGTGCATTTTTGCCAGCCATTCTTGCCCTTTGCTGCCATTCTGCACAGCTTTTAAGCTAGTGGATACCTCTAGCTCTGATGTGCTGCTCTGTAGAAGTGATTAAGAATCTGCAGTCACATTTGGGAAGCAGACTCACATCATGTCCTTGCTGATACCAGGCCAGGGACATATTAATGCAGTGCATCAGTGCAGCATCTTGGCAGAAGTTGGTCTGTTTGTTTCTCCAATGCTCACTGAGGTGGATGTGCTGATGCTCTTCTTCAATGTTTGCTGCAAAATTTTGCAGGAATCCCAGATAGCCTCCTGTGCAGATCATTTTGTGACTTGCCTACACCTTCACAACAGAGCTTACCTGGTTGACTGCATTGATGACCTGAGGGAGATACCAGGTGATAATATAGCTAGCAAAGTGCATGGGTATACCCTAGGGCATCTGAGCTGATACCCATACCCATACCTCCCAATATACCCATACCCACAGTGTGGGTGTGGGTTTACTTGTGGGTATGCTATGCACTGACCCATACCCATACCCATGCATACCCATACCCACTACCCACATGGGTATACTCACACATGGTGCTGATTGCACACAACTGAAATCTAATAAAGTTGAGCAAAACACTACAGAACACTATCTAATGCATCCCAACTAGCCTCCAACTCCTGTTCTTCTTTATTCTCAAGGTTTGCAAGCTTACTGACAATCTCAATGTCTTCAGTCTTGACAAGCTTGAGCTGACTCCATGTGCCAAGGCACAGTAAGACATGGGTTGACTGGGCTGAAAGAAATAATCATACATGTGAAAGTAAGAGGTGTCCATGGCTAAAGAACTGTTTAATATCAACAGAAGTTGCTAGGTTCACAGTGAGTTTGCTAATGACAATTCATGATTCCTTTGCTTGTGATGCTACTGATACTGTTGACATTGTTGGCATCATATGACATCTTTGGCTGAGCAGAATCATCATTACAACACTTTTTCATATGAGCAGAATTGTCATTGTGATGCTTTTTTGTGTGGGTAGAATGGGTGTTGCTATAGTTATCAGATGAAAAATTGTCTTTGAGAGCTGCTTGAGCTTTATCTGTTAACTTGGTGACCCACTTGCTTGATTGCATGGCTAGCTGGACAAAGAGAAATGGGGCCTATGGTGCTATATATTTTTACTTTAGGTTTTACAATATCAGAGTTTCACATAAGTTGGAAATATGAAATGACACATACCCACCTATACCCATGCCATATACACACCTTATGGGTGTGGGTAGGGGTATGGGTATCAGATAGCCAGACCCCTATGCAATTGCCTAAATGTAGCCCCACTCATTTACCAGCATCACAGAGGATGAGATGTCCTCATATGGTGAAGAACCCATGAGCACCCACTGCATAGAGCTGAGCTTTGATATGTCCCCTGCCTCCCTTATCAGATCAAATCTCACAAGAATCACTGCACCATTACTAGGGTGGCTGTGAAGAAATACATAAATGCTCATGCAGATTTTTATAGATCTTGACAAGGGCATCTACAGTGTGGTCTGCCTGCAAAAGCATCTGGAGGGATAGGTTGATGGAGGGTAGAATGGGGATGGCAGGGGAGGGGTCCCTGATTTCCACAGAAAACTGGTTGTGCATGTAATTTGCGAGCACATCCATAAGTTTTAATGCTGAACTCATCTCCCAAGTTGGTGCCCAGTGAAAAGTGAAGGTGACAGGGTGTGTTTGAGGATGTTATCTCAAGTATTTGATGTCAATTACATGCTGATATCTGATTTGGGATGCCTTGCAACAACATGGCAATTTCTTCTTGCAAACATGTTGCCTGACAGTATGCTAATCAACTGTACAGAAGCATCTCACATCCCACAGCCTGAAAGTGGACTCAGAAGGATGTGTTTCTGAAGGTTTTTTTTTTTTTTTTTTTTTTTTTTAAAAAAAAAGAAATGCTGATCATCTTGATCAATGCAATGCTAGGGCATCCACCATTGACGTTGGCTTCAAAGAATATCATTTACTCTCAAAGCGATCATGGGTGACACTCAGAGTATGATAGTGATTCAATGAGTTCAATCACCACTCCCACTGGCACACCCACATCATCAATCCTGTTGCCCAGTTGGCTATGCAGGAACAGACTTTTCAGAATGTGGTATATGCTGAGCGACACAGCAGACAGTGGGGACAGCAGTGGACAAGCAGCAATGGGACTAGGTTGTCTGTTAATGTAGGGTTGGGACAAGAGTATGTCCTGATTAGATCAGATGCCAATGCTCTCTCATTCATCCCCCATGTACAGGATGAGGAGCTGAATCAGTTTACTAGACAATCCAGATGTTGTCTACTCCCCGACATTGCAGCAATCTGGAGATATGGAGGTGAGGATGCTACAGAATGTCTGAGGAAAGAGATACACATAGCATGAGTAGAAACTCTATGTGACCCCACATCTACACTTGCATATTTCAGATTAATCTTGGTGGAACACATTGACAACTGCCCTGTGTACTAGATGTGAAACAAATGAAATAATCCATGCTGTATGGTATGGGGATTGGAGCAGGAGATGGAGAATATATAAACCTGTAGGAATGCATGTAGATAATGATGGAGGGGAAGCTGCATAAGCCATTATGTGTGCATATCAAATGCCATGTAAGAAAAAGAGCAATAATGAAACAAAAGAAAAAGGAAGGGTGGATTCTCTTAAAATTGGGTCAGGATCCCATGGCTTTCTCTCAAACCTGATTTTGCAACCATTTAGGCCATCACACACCCTTGGCTGGTGCTGTCTTGAACCCATCTATGCCTTTATTGACTTTAGGCAGTGGGGTGGTGTTTACAGCAGGTGATACCTGTTTTTCTTGCTCTGCTAACTGTTGACACCATCCACTGGGTGCACTGCTGATCTTGAGTGGGCTGGTTATGGACACAGGTGATGGCACCAGACTCTGGGAGCACAGAGGTGCACTGGTGACAGCCCCACCACTCACCTGCACAGCCACATGTGATTGCTATGCACTTTTGGTGCATGGGAAAGGCTCTGTGGATGCAAGTGCATTCATGCCCACTGCTCTTTCACTTCTTCCTCCCATTGTGCCTTTTGTGCACTTTTTCAAGCATGGTGGCATGTTTGAGTTCACACTGTTGACGTTGTTCCATGGCATGTTGTTCTTCTTGTCATTTTTCTCTGTCTCAGCTTCTTCTGCCACATGTCATTCGGTGTGTACATCACATTATGAGCATTCATGCCAGAGGAAAGAAAAGAAGTAAAAAGAGGAGCACACCAGCTTTAGTTCCCAGATGCTCTTCTTCTGCCTTGCACTCAGCAGCCTCTTCTTTCAGGTGCTCTTTCATAGGCATGTTTGCCCATTCCCAGCATGCAGGTCAGTTCATATGGGTATCTCATGTCTTTGGCACTTATTCTAACTTGGATTCCAGCTATGTAACCTCATTGTTGCAAGTGGTCAAGCTTGTCCTGGGACTTGCAATACTCACCTGCACCAAAGAAGGTAGCTGGAAATGGATCTGGCATGGGGCTAACTTGCCATTTCCTGTCTTGGTGTCATAGGTGCAAAATACCAGGTTGTGCCCAATGAGTTGATAGGTGTTCCTAATATGGGTCCCCACTAAGTTTAGCAATGTAGGTGAAAGAAAAGTATTACACACTATTAGATGGACCTCTGGGAATTCAGATTGAAATAGGTTGTTCATCTGCTGTGCCTAATAAGACATGAGCCATCATGATATACCAGATCTGCCTCTGTTCCATGTGCACTACACTATCTGCCAGTGAAAGCACTATTGTTCAGATGCTTCATAATAGTAGCATTGTGGGAGGACTTGGGTTGGAACATAATGAGCCAATGTATACAAATGTGAGGATTGATTATCAGCACATTGTTACAACTTTCTGAAAGGTCAGCCAGATATGTGTGAAAGAATCAAGTGGACATAACTTGATAGTGTCATGATTTCTGTCTCCATGTATCTCAGAGGTGCATTGTGCATCATCCTGGGAGTAGGTAAAGGTGAGGGGCTTCAGCAACAGATAAGATGCAGCTTGTGTGACCCCTGCTTGCAGTTTTTTGGCTTTGTACACTAGATCTTATCTTGCAGGGTAACGTGTGGTCTGCTGACAGAGATGGCACTGATATCTATGTTGGTGGAGAAACTAGCAGTCGCTACTTCAATGATTCAAGAACATGGGTGGAAAGTTTGGGCTTCAAGGGAGGGGGATCAAAGTGTCAACATTTCAACTTCTGATTAGCCCTAGTTCACAGAGAGAACTCCCTGTGCACATAACTGATTATGTGATTCACCAACAGAAAAACCAACAGATATGATATAGCCAGGAAGCTATAATTGCATCATATCAATATCTTGCCAGCCAATTCAGATGAGAATGAATGGACACATTGAGGCTCATTATCAGCCCTATACTCACCTATAGGCTCTCAGAGTGGCAAGTTTTTTCTGATAGTACAAGTGTGACATGTTGGGGCTTATACTAATATTGCAAGGTGACACGAACTCAAAGGTACCATATTCATATATAACCAATTGATGGTATACCTTGAATCACATAGAACTATCTGCCTTGTCATGTATGCCAGAATGAAAACAGCACATCCAGGTGGGAACAGTGATTGTAAGGAATGAGTAGTGTGTTCCATCCTGATGTCAACCAATTACAAGGTTGATAATATAGATGGGCAATGAATGTGTACCATTATGTAAACCCTAGCAGCCAATGGTTCAGATGAATTGTGAGCTTGTTCTGTCTAATAGAATGTGACTTATCATGATGAGGGTCCACCATTATAAAAAGAAGACATACCTGATCCATTTCTGTTACATGTGCACTACACTGTGCACTAGAGGCAGTACCTTTGTTTAGACATTTTGCAACTGCAGCCTTGCAAGATGACTTGGGCTATAATGTGTGATGAGCCATTGTACATATACAGATGAGAGAAACAATGAACTTATGGCTTTATGACAGACATCCACACCACCTGCTGAGATGATATGGATATGTCAACATGCTGGATCTATTCCCTGGCTTTTATCAAAGAGCACTCACCTGTTGGTGTTGGCCTGCAGCCATTGTCAAAGGACATGCATTTACAACATCCACTCTAACTGGCAAGTGTGAAGGAGATTGGTGTTTGTTGCATTGTTGTGACTTTCCAGAGAGTCAAGCGGGTGTGCATGAACTAGCATTCTTGCTACTCTTACCCCACAGCCACTTTTGGAACATTGAGTTGCGCTGGTGTGACTAGGCAATTGCATGGGTATATCCTGGGGTATCTGAGCTCATACCCATACCCATACCCATGATGGGTATGTACCCACCAGCATAGGTATGGGTTAAGTCATAGGTCAGCAAAATTGGACCCTGGACATACCCATACCCATACTCAGTGGGTCATACCCATGGGTATCTATATTAAAGTGTGATTAAAACAGATCAATCAACTAAAGTATGATAGTATCCCAGCCATCCTCCAAAACCTTTTCATCTCCCTCAACATCCTGAAAAGCAGTCATCACTGATACATCTTCTGTTTTGATGAGGTTGAGTGAGCTCCAAGCTCCCAAGCATAGAAGTGCACAAATAGTCTGGACTGAAAGGTGAGAATGCATGTGTGAGACAATAAGACAGCCACAACTGAACAAGCATTCCATATCTATAGACATAGCTGAAATAGCCATAAATAAGACTGTGTAATATTAAAATAGCATGGCACTTACCAGAGATGGTTAGATAGTCCATTGCCATGCACAACAGGTTTGGGTTAGTAATGTTAAAGCTTGGGCCTGAGCCCTAAAGCCCAGGCCTACAGGCCCTCTCAGACTGAAATATGAAATGACACATACCCATCTATACCCATGTCATATACCCACCTTGTGGGTATGGGTATGGGTGTGGGTATCAGATAGTCAGACCCCTACCCATACCCACAGATACCCATATCCATGACCTACCATGGGTATCACATACCCATGCAGTTGCCTAGGTGTGACTTGACAGTGTTGCAACTTCCTTTTCCATGCACCACCAAGGTGGAGGCTGCTGGTAGGTGTCTGGCATTGTCCTCCAGAGGATGAGCAGATGAGGTTGGGAAAAGGGGCTTGAGTATCATTAACATGAGAATAAGCTGATTATAAACCTGGTCAAAATCAAATGCCTGTGAAGCAGATGTGTTTGGTATCTTGACCTATACTATTGTGAGAACTGGCCTTGAGGGGGATGAACAAAGGCATACATTGAGAAGATCATCGCCCTGTCTCTCAGACTTGAGTTGATTGTGTTTCCCTGAATCCTGCTGTTGTACACACAATGGAATCAGCTGCAATTGTTGGTAATGGAATGGGAAAGTGCTACTTGATTTGTATCAGGTGACTTGTTGCTGTGGCTACCATTCAATGTTGATGGTTATACATCCTTAGCAGATATCTACATGATTTTTTGTCAGTGCAAATGATGGGATTTCTGACAATGCAAGAACAAACACTTACATGGAAAGGATGAAAGGCATCAGGAAGAATCTTGCTAAGGTTGTGTATCTCAATCTTCCCATTATTCAGTCCAGTCGTGACATAGCTGCTGTCAGGGGAGAAAGCAATTGACTCTATCTTTTTGCCATCCAGAGAAACTGAATTAATGAAAGTGAGTGTTGAGGTGTTGAGGAATAGGATGGAATTTCATGTGGATGTGGTAATGAATTTCCCATTAGGGGCAAGAGTGATGGAGTCACTGAGATCATCAATTGATGATTTAGCAAGCTGGGTCCTAGTCAATACATCAAAAGTCCTGATACACTTGTCCCCACTATTGGAGTATTAGATACCACACAGCATAAACTGTGCTTACATAATCATCAGTACATAGAACTTTCATATGGTAGTTGCTTTTCTTTAGTGACTACTCATAGAGTTCTACAGGTACTGTCTATATTGCTAATAATATAGTGACTACTCATAAAGTTCTACACTTGCATGTGCAGAAAATTTGCAGGCAATTACTTGACCATGCAAGTGGAGTAGCCCAAGTGTAGTTGGGTATGGGAGTCTTGATGTTTATGAGTTCCTGGCCAGTGTGACTGTTGAAAATGTGGATGCTGTCATTCCAGCAGGCAGTGGCAATGTGGTTACCATCTGGAAAGAACCTGACTTCAATGACTATATAGCTATATTTGAGTGGGTTGATGAGTTTCTCTCCACTTGCAATGCTCCAGATGCTTGCTAGACCATCTGGTGTCCCAGTGGCCAGCCTGGTTGAATCTGGAGAGATGTCCACTCCACATACCTGTTCTGTGCCCTCCACATCAATCACCTTTTCCTGCATTTCTGCATCCCACATGCTCGCACCACCATCATTAATCCCACATGCAATCCACTTGCCATCTCTTGACACTGTGATGGCCTTCACATTTATTCCTATTTGGTTTGCAACTTGCTAGCCATCTTCAACTTGCCATTGTCAAATCCCATCAGTACTCCCACTCAAAAGGTGCTTTCCCTCAGCCTGGAATATAACTGCTTGCACCCAGTGACCAGTGTCAAGTACCATAGTTTGGCCTTTCTAAATGTCAGCATTGCCCAATCACTCCTCAGTCACTATGCACTAGTATTCATTGATAGCATCTTTTAACAGTACAAAAGTTGTCAGCATCAAAATGTCAAGAAACAAGGTGTCTTGGTTTCCTCGTGATGCTCTCAATATATATAAACTCTGTCCATGTGGCTCCTTCATGGCCTCAGTGCCTATGCTTACTTGGGTCCTGCCAACAGTTGCCAGGGGTGATGCAGTCCAGCTTGCATCATGCTGTGCACAGAGTATAGCACCTTCTTAAACTGTGCCCCACTCAATTTCACTGAACCAGAAACAGTCTACTTTTTGGGATCCCTCATTGGAGCTGCATTTGACACAGTATATTGTACCACCATTCCCTGATTGAGATACTCTTTCTGCCTCTTGTTCTGACTGTTATACAGATGTAGGTAGCAATCTTTACCATCATAATGGCCATTGCATGCTTCCCAGAAGCACAGGCCATCATTCATGCCGAGTTAGATGCCATCATTGGTCAGGATGCACATGAGTCATTTATGGCTATCACTCCTCAGTAGCAAACAATGTCATCCTTTGAACAGCACTGACATTGGTGAAATGGGCATTACTCACTGAACTTCAAGCTTTCATCCTCAAAGCCTTGCAATGGAGACCAGTCAACCCATTCAGTCAGTACCCTTTTAAGTTCACTTATGTAGATAAACATCACACATACTTGTTAACTTGGGTACACCTCGCCAGGTTTCCAAAAAACGTCTTCTGGGTATATCTCTTTCTCTGGTTTGGTAACAACATCAAAATTGAAACATTGCCTTGTGCAGAATGGCTATTGCATTCCTGCAGGGGCAACTGTGTTCAGAAATCCCTGGTAAGTTGACACCAGATTGGTATCTTTGTCTAACCAGCAAACCTGCCCTCTCACAGGTGTATCGCTTGTGATCCCAAAGTGTTTCCCAACCCTGAAATGTTTTTCTCAAAGCAATGGATTGGGCCTGACAGGTGTATCAACAACCTCAAAGCCTACTCATTCAGGTTCAGCCATCAAATATGCATCAGATCCAACCTTGCGACTCAGTAAGCCTAGTCCATGTCTCAGTCATCCTGTCCCCTGTCTGCATTTTTCCTGTGTTCAATGATTGGACTGGACTGTCACTCTTATCTAGATGCCTGTCTGTGATCAACTGATTATTTGTTCATTGCAGATCCATTTATATCACCACAGCAACCATCCTCTGGGCATTTAGAATTGTAAAAGATGCCAAGCAGCTGATTGATGATATGAGATTCATTCCTGGGATTGTGTTACACCAGAAGCCATTCAGTTTTCTGTTTGAACTGAGGATGGATGTGGTGCATTTGTGAGAGGTGATGATAGGCTATAATGGCACAAAGGCAAGTTAAAGTAGATGTGCAGGTTTATGAATGGCAAGATGGAAATGTAAACACATATTTTCACCCATGTATAGTCTTGATACAAATGCCCAGTTGTGATATAAGAAACCCAGAACTGTGCAACCAAGCAGACATGTCCACATTCCAATGTGGCATCTACTACATGGTATATTGAATCATCTGGATTAATGCATCTCATCATGTGCACCTGAGCGAAAACACAATATCCAATTAGATAACATGATCAAAATTGAGAGGGTGGAGTGACTTGTCCCTTGCTGTTGTTGACTCACCATAAGTTTTTTAAACAAACCTAGGAGAACGTGAGTGTAGACTTGACCCAAGGGAAGATTCTGGACTGTGAATGGTGGTATTCCCAATAGCTAGGTTAACCTGGGGAACAACTGGGTCACTCTCTGGAATGATAGTGGATGATGAAAGGTGAAAAGATGTGAAAGATTGAAAGATGTATTTCAAAACCTAATACAAGGCTTTTATAGTCCAGAACATGTTCCTGGACTTACAAAAGTTCTCCATCAATTGATCCCATGGCTTCCTAATGCTTATTGTAGTACTCTCACAAAATAACAGAGGCCAGTCAAGCCAAGGATGTGGTAATAATGCCAGTGTTAGAACATTCTTGGCAAGTTGCTGAATGGCACCAATGCAGCTACCTGACAACAGAGGTGATAATATGAACCTGTGTGCAATTGAGAGCACTTTTGGATATAGTATCTGCCATAACTAAATTGCAGTGAGGTTTTACTCACTGACTCCATGCTAAAACAAAAAACTATGACATACCAGAAAATTTCCAGAGTGGCCTTCAGCACCCAAAATGCCATCTGATCATGATTGATGATTGATCATGTAGAACACTTCAGGATCAGTTATTCTCCTAGTGGGATCCCAATAAGAATGCTGGGAGCACTTTGTCATCAAGGTACACACCACAGATTTGGTATAAGATGGGGTCAATCTGTGCCCTAAAGAACACCAATGCAGTGCCAAGAAAAACTAAGGAAGAACGTGTGATCACTGATGTTTAGCTAACACTTGCCTGGAGCATCCATGCTGTGGCTTGCCAATGTCTGATGGACCCAGATCTGGCCAAGATGGAAGTTTTTCACCATGGCAGGTGGCTGTAATCATGGTACTTCTATAGCAGATTGAGGTGCCATCCCTGCCACCAAGGACAGATCTTATGCTGCATTGCATTATGGTCACTGTTGGCTACTACAAGTTAAGGTGTGGTTAAAGGAAAGAAAATACATGAGTACATGAACATCCCACTCTTAAATAGTGACAGGTGGCAAGGGTGGCTGTGTGTCCTTGGAAAGTTGGAAGCTCAGCAACAGCCTGTTTTCCTTGCACCAAGTACATTTGCTTATGTTCCCTAGTATGTAATATTTTCACCAAAAAAACCCTATGAATTGGATTCTAACAGAAATCTCCCCCCTTATTCCTTTCAGGGCAATGTTCCATATCAGGTAGACTACCAGGATGTCAGATAATGACTCACACATTTGGTGTAAGCTCCTACATATATACTGAGGTAGCCTCAGAAAGTTGACTGGCCACCATTGCCTTATGTTTAGCTTCTGGACTTGATTTCATGCCCTTTTCGACTTGGGATGACTTGTTGGGTGTGGACAGGGGCTTCTGCTCCATGTAGCATTTCTCTTGTGCCTCATACATACAACTATCCAAAAATATTGGACCACACATTTTCATCTAGGCACCAGCTTGTGAGTGGGGACCAGAGACTGTTATGGTGGTGTCTGTGATTTGATAATCATCATGAACATTGAAACAATGACTTGAAATGCTTATTCCTGAGTGACCTCAGCTAGTGTCTGCAGTGAAATCCCTACCTCAATGCTCCAGGGACAGACCAGGAAACATAGCTAGCATCATCAAAAACATGATTCTCTTCACAATGCTCTTTAGTCCAAATCATAGTATTGCTGTATGAGAACTGGACAACTGCATTTATTTTCACTCTCACAACAACAATCAGCCTGATGTTTTGTTTGAAATCCAATATCAGAAGACCATTTTTGCACAGTAAACTGACTACCAATGAGATATAAGAGGGAAGCTGATCCTTGGGCCATCCCTGAAAGATCATTGTGGACGTTATTTAAATAATCCAGGCACTGAGTAGTTGCAGTATTGTCTTCTTCACTGGTATCCATGATCAGCAAGGAAGAAATGACTAGAAAATCATCTACAAAAGTGGATGTGATGTCAGGGACTACAGCTGTTACTCCATGAGTAGATGAAATTTCATGTAGGAAGCCAGGAGACGGTTGATGTTTACCTGACAATGTAGCATTGAAACTGAGTTAGCTGCACTGAGAGTTAGCAATGACTTCATGAGGTATTGCCTGATTGGGCATAAGCTCAGAATAGCTGATGATAGGCAACTAATTGATTGACAATATTGCAAGAGTGGTGCTTTCCAGCTGGAGATACACTGGCTTGTCACTCCTAGAGTGGTGTGGAGATATAAGAAGGGGTTCCACTATCACGAAATGACACAACTCAGCACTGATAACATCATTGCAATCTTGAGCCTTGGAGCAATTGAATTCTGGAATTGTATGATTATAGTTGGCACCAACTGTTGCTGAGGTGACTTTGCTAAGGAACAATCAGCCTATGGTACTACTACAAAGACTGCAAATAAACTGATCACTGACCTCTTTTTCTATATTGGCCAAGGTTTATCCAATTGAGTGAGGGAGAGTCACATGTATTGGACCAGGGAGTCCTGAGGCATGTGTGGAGAATCTACTGATAATTTGAGCCCAGACAAGGTGAGATAATAAAGGCAAAGGATGCAGAAAAACATACTGGGCAGACACAATGCCCTTCCTATATGTTTCAAAGTGGCTCATCCTCTGTGTGACAACACAGTCATCCAGGCCATAACTGACTAGTCTACCTTGCCATCTCTTGTTTAGCCCAGCAATGATGAGTACTTTCTTCTTGTGGTATCCCAGATCACAACTTTCTATGTGAATATTGCTCACAACAACAGAGCAGTAATCTTGATAATTTAGTACTACTACTGCTACAACTACTGCTATGAGCTGCTTGCATGCTAAATGAGCCATCAGCCCTAGTCTTCTGGTTGCAGTTCTCAGGAGTGATGTAGCGAGAGGGAAAAAATACTTTAGTGGAATAGCTACCTAAGTAGTGTTTGCTACTTTGCTGGGCATACCTGGGATGGACTTGTCACATGCTTGGAATCACCAGATGCTATTTTATCCAAGTATGACAACAGCCAGCCCTGAAGTGATAAAGGTCATGTGTTTCCAAACACAGGCATCACATGAGCAAAATTGTCTGTCACTATTTCTGAGCAGAATGTTCACACACTAAACTCTCTTTCATTTTTCTACAACCTCACCCATAGTACTTGTAGTAGTATTCATGTAGTACTAGATTAATGTCAATACAGCATAGGGCATAGATGCCAACCCAAGATACAGTTAAACTGTTATGATGCTCTCTAATGTCTATATATAGAGTGGACCCAAGGGCCCAGATTTGCTATTGAGCTTGAGGTTCAGGTTTTTCAGTCTTGGCCAGGGCTGGATATTGGGCAGTTGGTGAGCATCAGTCCCTGAAATAACATGATGCAAATGTTCTGTGAGGCTAGTGTGAGCTAAGTTGTTGTCTCAGATCTAGCAGCCTTCTGATACTTTTCCTCAGTTTTTCTCACCTATTTGATTCTGCTATTAGCCTGGGCTTTTCTCTGGTCAGTAAAGCTTTCTGAGCGGTGCCAGACTCAGCATCAAGACTCCAGTTGGATTGGTGGGAGACATTGATAATGCACTTGGTCAATATGGTTCTCCATTTGGAAGCACCCTTTGAAGTGATAAGTTGTGCCATAACACCTGCCTGTGATCTGTTGCTTACTTTGCGAAAGAAGTTCCTAGACTGCCATTTGTGTAATTCTGGTGCCCAGTGTTCTGAATCAGTTGGAATTATTAGATACTTGATAAAACATTATTGGGTACATTTTTTAATTGCACACTTTGCCCAACCCACAACTCTACCAGTCCTCCCTTCAAAATGTCAATGAGGATGCAAACTCTCATTCTGATTGCTCTCTTAGATCATCCCGATGATATATTTGCAGATGAGTCCCAAGTGGACTTCTGGCATCTCACAGAATGACTCTTTAAGCAGCCAAGTGCTGTTCTCTCAAACAGTGAATGCAAATCCATGAATTCTATGAATTCTGCAATGCAGAACACTCATGGTGGGAAGGCTAAGCAATGGGTCATTGAAGGTGGATAGTATCTAGGTGGTTACACTATATTAGTGAAGTGGCATGCAGCATACAAATTTAACCTAGAAATATATCGCTGTGTTCAAAAAGCCCTGGAAGTCAAGGAACTCTCTCCACATGACCTTATTTGGAATTCCAAGCACAAGCTCAATGATTTCCCCCCACATTCTGACATGGATGGCACACTTGATGCCATTGCATATGCCATTTTTGGTAAGAATTGCCTTGCAAATGCATGAGTTGTAGAGGAGTTTAAGGAAGCTGTCAGTGCTTTGATCCACCATGAGTGGGAGTATTAGTGAAAGAGATACATTCGGGTGTCAAAGACCCTTGTCAACAAAAGACTTATAGCCCAAAGTGCCTTTTATGGTAAATGAGCTTTATGCAGGCTAGGAGTTGGTGGTCACTATGGCTATAGATATTGAGAAAAAGAAGAACCCATGGCTCCTGAAATCTGGAGTGCCATTAGGGCACTGAAGGCCTACAGGGATTTGATTTACTGGTTTCCTAGGGAAGATGAAGCAGAGGGTGAAATACAGGAAATGATGAGTGGACTTAAGGATGTACTGCAAACAGCAATCAAGGCTTCAAGGAAACTATCATCCAACAAGGCCATGTTTCTGGAGAAAGCAGTGACAGACACAGATAGGCATTAATTGTTCAATGTTACATCTCCCACCTTACTCTGAGACCATAGGACTTTGTGGGAGGCGACAGGTAGCTCATGTGAAGGGAATTGCAGCAGCTGCCACTGGTGATATAAAAGAGATCTGGACCACCTATGTTCAACTGTTTGAATGCCTGGCTGGAGCTCGTGGATCTAGGAACCAAAAATTTCACACAACATAACAAAGAGATGCTATCAAGTCTATTAAACTTTCCAGATGCACGTCCTATATTATTCACCCAGTTTCAATTTGTGCTGGGGTTATGTGCATGGAATGCCAATAAGGCCAAGCAGTTCTTCTCTGGGAACCCAGATATGAAGCCCTTATATCTCCTCTGGCACCAGCTTGTTGGTATCACCTCTATCATCCAGAAGACCTTTACTCCCGAGCCTACTGAGACCTCGCCACCCAGTGTTCTTGTTGCTAATGCAGTTGGGTGGGCAAGACTGCCCTTATAATGGGGGTTATCACATTTATTGTTGATGCATTTTATGTGCAAGAGGGAATGGCCAGTCATAGGGTTGTGGGCAAGGTAATTGGGTCATCTAGCCCAGACATTAGACTTGCCCCAATCATAGGTAGTCATTTTACCTCTGGATACATATATGATACTAACATCTGAGTGGAACACATTCCCTACTTTGCAGGATGTGTGACTATATCTGACCTTCCACATATCATTGTCATTGGAAACTCACTGATTTGCCAGTGGTCAACCAAGTTACTGCCAGTGGTCAACCAAGTTACATACCTTCTTTGCTCTGGGAAAAATTGAAATCTATGTTTTCCCTATGGCTGAATCAAAATTCAATCAGTTTTGTGACTGCAAGACCTTGAAGATGCCTTATATCAGCTGGATTATACTTGTCCTCCACTCAGTAGGCTGCATGACCACTGTGGTTATATGGTATAAATTCATTTTTGCAGGTCATGACAACATTTAGGAGGGCCTTTGACATCCACCAAAATCATGGAGGCAAGAATGCCAACAAAGCAACTGATGATCAATGGCACATCAAGCTTCCTGTTCATATCAAATGATCAAGCATTCAGTGCAGTAATAGTAGATGAGGCTCATGAATTCCACAACACCAGTGCTAACTGGTATGTTATCCTGGAGCTCACAAAATCCTCAAGACTCCCTTTGCTTCTCACCACTACTCCACTTTTCACCTTGCCTCAAGTAAGCAATCAATGAATTTTCTCCCAGTTAAGTTGATGTGTAACTCTCTTGCAGGATTTATACAACCTTGGAAAGTTGATCCACATTCCTCAATTTTGTGGTAAGGCTGGTGATGAGTGCAAGGGTATATTCATGAAAAGAATAAGATCTGCATGCTGTGATATAACTCACTAGGATAAGGCTATCTTGGCAAAACAGACTGTGGCTACTATGGTCGGCAAGGATGATGGCTGTCTTCAAGTCATACCTGATTCTGTCCAGAGAGTACGAGCAGTACACAGTGAGTGGATTGAGTCCATTCATGCATGCTATAATGGCAGGATTATATGTCACACTGTGGAGTTCAAGTGATATGATGGCAGAAAGATCAACAATTCTTTGCCATCATACAAAATGGTTATTATGAAGCTTATGTTGACAGAGAATGAGTTGACTGTCATTTGCAAAGTTCTTGATGGATTCAGCAGTGGGTAAGCCTTAGTTATATCCAAGTTCTGGTCCCTCATCACATAGCTCCTGATAGGAACATATTGGAAACAGTTGAGGATGGGGAGGGCTTCAACATAGTAAATGTGCTCTTGTTGCACTGTATAACTTTTTGACCTTGTCTAGAAAATTTATCTTGAAGGATGAACTAAGGCAGCCTTTCCCTTCCACGAGTCCCTGTCATATCCAGTTGTCAATACACAGGCTAAATATTCCATGGTCTGATCAATGAAGGCTGACATGCTGGTGGCTTTGGTCAGCCATCATTTGTCCACAAATTCACTCACACCTGTATCATTCAATGATTATCCAAAGCTTCCATGTGTCATTGATGTGAATGACATTATCCTCAACCAACCATGGGTATCTGGTAATGATGAAGATCAGCCACCCCACCTTCTCTAGATGCCACTCGAGATGAATAAAGTGTTACGTTTCACTGTTATCTTGACTTGTTTCCATCGTTTGTCATTGAACTTTACTCTCCTTATCTGATTCTCTCGTATCGGGCTTGTAGCTCCACACTTAGTCATTGAGTTCTTTCTGCTATTCATCGGATTGCTCATACACTTACCGATCTATGTTTTTCCCTTGTTGTCCTTGTTTTATCTTGTCATCTCCTGACGTACTATAAAAACCCACTTGTAAGTCTATTTGTTCCCTAGCTTAGACCTACTCGGCAATATACTTGCTTTCCTCTATGTGTCCTTGCTCCACACTTGACCAAGCGCTCAGCTCTTACCTTCATCTCCTTGCTAGCAAGTCGCTAGGCAAGACCCTCAACCTTGAACCATTGTCGACTAGTCATCAGACGAACCCTTGACCCTGCTGTTTGCAGGCTGCATCCCTTGCCCTCGTCTTGTTGTAGCTGTTAGCTGACAACTCTCCTCACCCTAGCTCCTCAGCCAAGTCCACACCTTGACCCTTCGGGATCAAGCATAACATAAAGACATACAAATGCCCCATTTAGAGAATGGATTCAGGAAAATCTTGATCTATCATGAATTTGCAATGATGGCACCATTGATCTTGTTGGCAAGTAGATCTAGTAAATTCATAAATTCATGTTGTTTAACTTACCATGTTTTTGGCAGATACTTAAAATATATGGGATGGACACTGTGGCAATAAATGGCACACAAAGTGTAGAGGAATATGACCAAACTGTGGTGGCTTTCCAGCATAATAAGAAATGCTGTGTTCTCCTTTTCTCTAATGTTGGTTCTGTTGATCTCAAGTTAACTGCTGCTATGGTTATCATTCTTTTTGTGAGTCCATGTTATTGCAACAGTAGCCATGTTAACCTGTGTACAGGATCAATGCTGGTCAAGCATGCTAGTTAATCAAGTCATTGGGTATGCTTGGCACCTGGGTCAGACTAAGGAGGTCATTGTGTATAATTTGGTTTGTAACCAGACTGTAGATTGCTTGATGACAGACTATGCTCATGGTAAGGCCTTTATATTAGAACAATTTCTGGACATGCAGCACAGAAGAAGTAAGTCCAGTGAAGTGCTTCCACAAAGACAGTCACCTCATATCCACAGACATGAAAAAGTTACTTGCATCTGGACTACCTCCTATTGAAAACCTCCCTCCTGAAGGAGCAGGAGCATCTTCCAACTTGAATGGCAAAATTGAATCTATATCTAGTAGAAAGAGAAATGATAGGGGCAAAAACCCAGAAAATGGGAAAGGTTCTTGCAAAGGGAAAGCT
This sequence comes from Pulveroboletus ravenelii, assembly GCA_038090235.1. Classification (NCBI taxonomy): domain Eukaryota; kingdom Fungi; phylum Basidiomycota; class Agaricomycetes; order Boletales; family Boletaceae; genus Pulveroboletus; species Pulveroboletus ravenelii. Next base: position 15,626 of record JBBPMH010000303.1, on the reverse strand, counting down.
ACTCTAGTAGGTAATTTTCCACTTATAAAGGCCTCAGTAGCAGAAATAAGTGAACTAAATAGCCAAGAGAAATCCAGTACTCATAGATTATGTGAGCCTATGGCTGATGTGTACAGAAGCCCTCTTTTAGTAGCATTCAGTATTAATAGCAAACCATTTATCACCAAGGTGGACAAGCTATTCAGGAGTCGCCTGAGCCCACAGTTGGTGAGTGTAGTGTTCAATTAATGATGTCCATTTATCATTGATACCACCACTAATGTGATCCAAGCTGCCAAAGTTAAAGCTGCCATCCTATCCAATGGCCAAGACCCTTTGGACCCTCGCAAATTGTGTGAACTCACAATTGGTGTGTAATGTGACCCTCTATACTATTGGCATATAACCTTGCCTATAATGACATGTGATAATAGGCAAAATAGCCAGTCATGATGGCAAATCAACAACTGAGTACAATGTAAAGAGAAATGTTGAGACACTATATCCCTTAGATAGTCCTCACTGTTTCCACCATTCAAGAAAGGTCTACTCCACAGCTGTCCAAGATGAAGATTCCAGAAGTGAGGAACTGCCTAGAAATTTTTTTTATACTAATAGGGAGGTAATTGGGCTTACATTTCCTTTCACAGCTGGGCAGAGGAAAGGGTGATATTCTTAGCTGTAGGGAATAGATTTCATCTTGCCACCTATCCTGTGAGGATGACAGGGCTGTAGTGGAGAAGAAATGACTTGTTTTTGTGCTACATACTAATCAATGCCCTTTATTTTTCCATTGGTCTTACTGTAATACTGGACATCCAATAGTCCTAGATATTTCAGGATGCAATTTGTGAAATTGAATAGTCTCCCTGCTTGCTGATGTAGAGGTGATGCATATACTCGCCAAGCTAGCTGATGTTCTTCATTGTGAATGGTTTGCAATGATAGTGGGCTTCCTGCTTATTGCACCCCAATTGCCATCAAGGTTGGTGTTCCCAGACTTGGTCAGGTCCAGTCACTCATTCAAGTGCATCTCATAACCACAGCTTTCACCTGAGTTGCCACTGAACCCTGTGTTATGTGAACAGACAGAGAGATCTCAGTAAAACAACTTCTGGGCTCAAATTATCAGTAGATCAAACCCTCCGAGTTTATGCTGTGCTTGTGTGTGCAGACATTCCCAGCCAATCAGAAAAAACAAAGACTTCCCCCCTGAGCCAGAGTCAGACCCCACTTCAGTCCTACCCCCAGCACATGGATCAGTGATCATACTGACTATGTATCTCCAAGTCATAAGCTCAATGGTAAGGTTCTTATATACTGCTGATGGTCAATCTCATTTACCTAGTACACAGTCCATATACATATTTATGCTAGTCCCAATGTCCTCAAGTTGCTAGAATCATCTCAAGCTGTTTTCCAAATTTCAATCGGCTGGTGTGATAGCTATGCTGGTTCCCTGGCAAAGACAGAAGTATGGAGTATGGAGTGGTGGTGAGTGTCCCTGCTTACTTCTCATATATGGTGCTGCTCACATACTTAGTGTGCTTATTGTCAGAATCAAGTATTATATCACATGTTCCCAGAGTATTTTTTTAATGAAAAATGTCACATGACACAACAGACATAGGCTTTTTTCATAGCATCTACCCTCTTGTTTGTTGCTAAGTTATCTTGTTACATTTTCATCTTACACAACCCCTTCCTTTCATTCCATATCCACCCCACAATCACATGGGTGCACTATACTAGGTGGTTGTAATATCAGTATCCATGCATGCGAGGGTGGTGATGCATCTAGCATACTAACAATGCACAGAGCTATGTATTACCAACAGCAGCACAGCAATGGAATTATGTGTGGGCAACTTCATGAGCACAGTCAGTGAAGAAGATGCCATCATCACACACAAAGTCTCACAAGGGCTGATGCAGCCAACACCAGTAATTGCTTTGGCCATTTGAAAATGCTAATGGCAGGCAGATTTGTTGCCACTCTGGAGATATGAGAATAGTAGTAGGTTAGCTTGAAGCAGTCAGGCACTGGTCTGGCTGCTGGCAGCACATAACTAAATGATGACGATTACTATTTAAGGCTGGTGACAGAAATTCAGAGTGTAAAAAGATTTCAACATGGGACAAAAGAAAACCACAGATCAAGTTGAAATCCAATGTTGGGTATATGGCAGAAAATCGAATAACACCCTCAATGTCATGATCACAGCATCAAGAATGGTCTCAGCCCTTAGGGACATCATAAGACGCAAGATCCCTGAGTTCTCTGATGTGGCTGCAAAAGATCTCCATTTTTTCTCTGTTCCTGAAGACCTATTCCAGCCATCTATGAACCTGGAGTCACAAGAATGTGTACCCCTCAATTTAAAAGGTCAAATCAAGGACCTTCTATCTTGTGTTGTCATTGTTGATGGTTCTCTGCCTAGTGTGTGATTATCTTATCATCCTGCCACCATACTGACTCATCACTGTTCCAGCCTCAGTCCCAATCTCAGACTCAGCCCATATGGTGCTCTCTTACTGGATACATGGGGACTCCCCAGATCAGATCCCATCTGTCAGACTTTTGGGAAATAATACTGTTGCATTGCTCTGGGATGTGATGTATAGGGACAACCAGAAGTTGACAAGTGCAAGTGATGTTGTTCTTTACAAGTTACCACCATTACAGGATGATGCCACCTCTCAAACCATCCTTAGCTCCTACAAACTTTGTAGTCTGGAATGTTTAACAAAGAATACACAATGTTTGTCAGGGGCTTTTGAGCCATTTGATGCTGAGAGCACACTTCACTTCATAGTATTCAGTATATAACCATTGTAACCCAGATTCTTTAGCTTAGATCACTGCAACTATGGCAAATCAGGTTCCTGTAAATTGATGGATTTAGGAGTCAAATCTTGAGGACTCTTTTGAAATCAAGCTTTCAATGAATGAAAGTGTCAATGGGCTCAAGAGTGCAATCAAGGCCACTCATCCCAGCTTTCTTGATACTTCCATTGATTGCTTCAGTGTGTTCCAGATTCAGCAATGCAAGGCATGCAAGTTCAGAGAGATACTTGGTGATAGCACACTGGGTGATTCTCTGATGGCTACCATAAAGCTAGAGGCAATTTTCATTAAAATGTGTCTTACTGAGTCTCTGAATGTTGTTGTCCAGTTGTCTGATAAGGGTAAGTTTAGTCTGCATGGTGTTGACTTGAACTCATCCTATTTGAAAAGAGCATCATTGAATCTTTTCTGAGATCACACCAAAGTGGATCATTCAATTGCAATAGCATGTAATGCATTTTTGATGGCCTTCACAAATGCAAGGCCCATACCCCAGCTTTATTTTGATCCTGACAGCAATCACTGGAAACACATATATCCTGTGGTTATCCCAGGCTACCTAGCTGCAACCAGGATATTATCCCACCAACCCTACTCCATCCCATCTTTGGCCAGTTTGTTGATAACTGTGTGACTATAAATTTAACAGCCAAGGACAGTTCATTTGCCGGTGATCTATGGGCAGCCATGTCAAAGTTATACAACAAGAAAGATGAGTGCAAAGTCACAGTTAACCAAGTATTTTCAGAGCATGGCATTCTATTCAATTTAAATGACCTGAAAGCTGCATACTCGGTGGATGCAGCCATCAGCGCCAATGGACATCATTACGTGATTGCTGAATATAAGAATGAAGCCAGGAATACATCAGCAGAACCATATTTTCAAGCCATAGCATATAACCTCAAGTCAATGAGAAAGAAAGCTGCCCAATTCTATTGGTCTTCTTTGCTGTGCCTCCTTATAGCCATTTTTGGTTGGTCCCTCTGCCCTCTGCTAGATCTACTGCAGACTAAGTACTTCTGCAGGGCTATACATTGTTTTTGCTGCTGTTACATGGAATTTGTATCCCTTGGTGGAACTCCTGACAGACCCTATCACATTCAACTTTCACTATAGCAGGACAGACCTGTGATACTCCACAACATGTCACCTAGCTGCTTTCTGCACAGCCACTGAAAAGCTAAAGCAGTTCTATGAACAACTACAAGCAATGCCCAGTCCTGCTACCTCTCAATTGTTTCCACACCCAATGAGTTACATGTGTGGTGGTACTGAAAGAATCTTCCACCTTGAAATTGGGTTATTTATGTTGAGAGCACATCAGCCTTTAATTGATACTGTAATTATGATGTGGATCAAAAATACATATATTATCATTGTACATGGACCTAATACTAAAAAGAAATAGAATGTTGTGACATGAGGTACATACATGTAAAAACCAACTATCATGATAAAAATTTACTGTCCCATAAGAGGTAAACAGCATGGCACCACAGAAGGCCAACCAGTGTGGGCAAAGAAACTTGAGACATAGAAGTGTAGCACCTTGAGAACCCTTACCCTTAAGTTACTGTCTGACATCGATTGACTGAGAGGCTCATGCAGATAGACCTCCTCAGTACCTTGCCATGCTGACATGAGACTGCACATGGCATTTATCAACAATAGGAATCCCATATCTCATAGGTTGGTGCTATGCAGGCACACATTTTGCATTAGCAGCATTGCATCCCATGCACCCCTAATGATTGGCAGAGGGAAGATACTATCATAGAGGTCTTCCCTAGGGAACAAATTTCATAGTGTGTCCAATTAATCAGGCACAAGGATGTTGTTAAGGGCCAGAGGGTCTGCACGAAACAAGAGCTTCACAAGTTCCCACAGGACACCCTGGAAAAACATGGGCAGAACCTCCGCCAATGATGCAATGTTGACAGATGAACCTTGAAAGGAAGCCATGCCCCCCCTATTTGCCCATGATGCACCCTCCTTGACATTTGGAAGAACATTCCTAAAGAAGTCAAGTGTGACCCTTCTTGTCTCAGTAGCCCAAGTGGTGGAGGGTGCAGAATGGAGATTCCAAGGCTGGCTATTGAGGAATGCCTGCCAGTGCTTTGGGAGTGGGCTGGGCATTTTCATGCACTAGGCAATGATCCCCAGCCAAAGTGGATGTAAGGTCAACCAGTTAGCAAGGTAATGCTTGTGGGTCTCCCCTGACTGTGCAGACACAAGAAGTGCAGGCTCAGGAAATCAATATCCAGATGTTATGGGAGTAACAAGGGGTGGTCCATGTTGACCCACTTGCTGTGATTCTCAAAAGCATTATCCTGAGGGCCTGTGCCTGGATCTGTGAGACTGTTAAACAAAATGGGTTGAAAGATAGGGATAGCCACTTACATGGCTGAGCAGCTTGTCTCTCCAGGCTGGAATTTGCATGGGAGGAAAGATGGGAGGAGGGTGAGTGAGACAGTGGTGGGGCAGACAAGGCAGACAAGGCAGACAATAAAGGGCCAGATGAAGACAATGAAGCTTGATTGTTCACCTGAGCTTGAGGTTCCTTCAACCCTTCAAAAATATAATATGTCTTCATACTTTCTCCCTTGTGATATGTCCAACAGGCAACCTGATGTGAGACACTGTCAGTTCCTGCATACCAAATAGGAAATGGCTTGAGGGTACCATGGGATCTGAGTACATGTCCTGAACGACATCAGGAGGCTACATAACATTGATATCCCTGATGATTGTTGTGTTGCTGATTGTCTCATCAGATCTGATATACCAGATGGGAACACCTGTATGAAAGAGGACCTCTGTGACATAATTGTCATATGTGAATGCCCCCATCCAGAACAGGTTGAGTTCTGGGTAGGGGAAGGTCGGTTTCTCATGTTGGGGCGAAATTATTTCATGATAGTCAAAATAGGTGAAGCACTCCAACACCTCTTGCTGATATTCCACAACACAAGTCATGGTATCACACCAGGTGAGAGAAAAACGCTGGAGATGATTGAGCATGGAGCATGCATGTTGCATAAGCTTGAAGCTCTGGTTTCCTGGCCTCCCAAAACATTTTGCCTTCTTGTATTTGGCATAGCACTTCTTCAGTTCCTTGACCAGACCAGCAACCCCATTGAGCTTCTCCTTCTTCAGAGAATCAACTGGTAGTGAGGAGCCAGACATTTGGACAAAATCCTTGTACTTTGGCATATACCATGCCCAGTGCATGAAGGAGGTTCCAGGCCAACAACCAATATTACAAGGGATGGTGACAGACCAGGGATATTTGTCACTAAATAATTGTGGCCATTGGTAAACATCCACCTCACTGTACCATCCATCTGCCCAAGCTTGCATAACCAGATGTCCAGCCACAAAGGGTTCAGGGATATATCTCTTGTTTGGAGTGGAAATAACGAGAGGGGAACAGTGAGAAAGACAGAGGGCATCATGAGTGTCAAATTCTAGAAACAATGGAATGAGTGAACATGATTCTAAATGTAAAGCTGATAAACATACCACCAGGATGCAAGCCACCAACCTTGAAACAGGGAGCAGGCCCAAAGATGGAAGTAGGTTATTGGGCAGACATTGTAGGATGAGGAGGGAGGTGAGCAATTGAGGCTGGAGGGTGCCAAGAATGAGCCTAAGAGGATATGAATGACAACTTTATGGCAGATGAAGAGATCCCTGTGGACATGAAGTCTCCAAGGAGCTGCAAAGACTCAGAGTCTAGCACAGCAGTGCAATCAAGTGTGGAGCTTGAGTGCCGGAAGGGAATGGGGGGGGAATTGGGGGGGAATGCGCTGAGGAGTGATGATGCTGACAAGCACAAACCACACTTGAGAATCCAGCACAATGTTGAGGAAGGGAAATGTGGCCAATTCCTATGAGAATGAGATGACATCTGGAGAGTGAATGAAGAAAAGACTCACTATGCATGCCTGCCCAACAGAGTGATGGCATATGCAAGCAACCTGGTGAGTATGAAACCCTTCAGACATGAAGTCCTTTGGGCAGGTACCATAGACTCAAAGTCTAGCAGGTATAGAATAACAGGGCACAAAGCCATCTGTGTTTGTCAAGGTGGTATGGGATGGATGAACAACTTGAGCAAGAGCAAGAGCTGTAGAGGTCCAATCAACAACAAAGCAATAGCATATGCAAGCGACCTGGTGAGTGTGAAACCCTTCAGACATGAAGTCCTTTGGGCAGATATACCATAGACTCAAAGTCTAGCAGGTATAGAACAACAGGGCATGAAGCCACCTATGCTTGTCAAGGTGGTGTGGGATGGATGAGCAACTTGAATAAGAGTGAGAGCTGCCATAGCAATAGATTCAAATTTACTTATTATGCCATTGTTCACCCAATCAGGCTGTCCACGAAGAAAGAATCCCAATGCTGGCAGACACTCAACATTGTCACCCTGGGCAATGTGAATTCCATATGCTGTCAATTAGGAAGAAGATGGGAAATCTGACAGTTGGCCCTGAGTCTGAAAGGTAGCAAGAGGGAAAGGGTACTTTAGCAGAATGGCTGCCTAAGTAGTGTTTGCCACTCTGCTGGGCATACCCAGGGTGAACTCATCATGTGCTTGAAATCACCAGATGCTATTTTCTCCAAAGTACAATAACAGCCAGCCCTGAAGTGATAAAGGTCACATGTTTCCAAAAATGGGCATCATATGAGTGGAATCACCCATCACTACTTCTGAGCAGGATATTCTTACACCAAACTCTCTTTTGTCTTTCTACAACCTCACTTGTAGTACTTGTAGTAGTATTCATATGTAGCAATAGATTAATTCAATATAGCATAGGACATGGATGCCAACCCAAGATACAGTTAAATCGTGTTTTTCTGTCTTGGCCAGGTCTGGATATGGGGTGGTTAGCAAGCATTGGTCCCTGAAATGATGCAATGAGGATGTTCTGTGAGGCTAGTGTGAGCTAAGTCATCATCTCAGATCTAGTGGCCTTCTGATACTTTTCCTTAGTTTTTCTCACCCATTCGATTCCTGTGCTATTCCTGTGCTATTAGCCTGGGCTTTTTCCAGTTAGGTTAGGTTAGACTCATTTGAGTGCATCTTGTAACCAACTACAGCTTTCACTTGAGTTGCTACTGAACCATGTGTTATATGGACAGACAGTGTTGCTAAGTGATAGGCGAGGGAACTTAGACAGATAAGAGGGGCTCAGTTGAGGGATTTGAGCTGGGTACTCCTATAGCATCATCTACTGCTATATACCCTACTACTCTATTATATAAGTAATCTCTTAGTGATATGATCATCTTGATGATTGCTCTAATCATATGGATTACTGTTGCAATCATTCTGATTATGTGGCATTGGCCCCCTAGACCAGGTATGGCTTGTACATGTTTGGTCCTAGTGGTGCTATAACACTCCCCCTCAAGCCTCATTTAGGCCCAGAGTGGTGATATGTTAATGGTGACACAGATGTGATAGCACTTTAGTCAGCATATCTGTCAATATGTGCTCTGTGGCACAATGCACAATAACAATCTTTTTGTCCCAAATATATGTCTGGATTAGTAAATCCACTAGCTGGAAATACTTTGATCACTCATGGAATTGGGCACTTGTCCCAATCACTATCACCAATTTGTTATCACCATGGAGTGTAGTGGGTTTCTTTGGCTGGAAACCAAGCTCATAGTACAAGTTTCATAGCCACATCCAGCTTGAGCCATAGACATATGCTTGGCTTTGGCTGTGGACTGAACAGCAGTTGTTTGCTACTTCACTTGCCATGTGATCATTTAGAATGAAAATATTCCCACTGGTTGAAGTGAGATCATGATTGATCACAAAGCTTGCATCAGCATAACCCTCAAATTCTTTAGGGTCTTTATGGTGACTATATGTAATGCCATAGTGCTGTGTCCCTGTAAGATAGCATAATACATGCTTTGCTGCTGTCCAGTGAATCATATCTGGATTACTGTTAAACTGTCATATTCTGTGCAACTCCTATCTCCAGACCTAACTCTGGCCCCATCTTTCTCGAACTCCGGTGTGTTCTCAATGAGCACATGCTCTAGACCCTCTGGACCCTATACTTAGATAACTCCATCTTACACTACTTACGTTCCATTTCTTGCTTACCTTGTACACCGCCTGTTTTCTTCATAGCCCTCTGATCCTGTGCTCCACTTAGGAGCACAGCTCTGTTGCTACCACTCTGCCTCTGGCTCCGAGTTACCAGTTCTCTTACCAGTGCTCCCTCTCCATATATAAGACTCTGTATTATGTTATAGATACCTCAGTTTGAATATCAACTAAGACATTCCCAGTCTTCCCTGACCCTCTGCTTGAGCCTTGACAGCTCTCCTCTGATCCTCCCTTGACCTTCATTGCTTGCAACAAGGTTACTCTGACCCTTGCCCAACCTTCTGTAAATTCAGGGCAACCAGATTTGTGACAGAGGCACACCACATATGGTGAAGCTGAAGCCCTGTTCAAACTCCGGAGTTCCAGAGTTGTCCCCAGAGATATGTTCTTAACAGTATATTTGAGCTCCCTACTGTTAACAAAGTCCAAACTCATATGCCTACCATGGCCACCCGTGTTACACGATCCTGCACCCACACTGTAGGCACAAACCCACCTCTGTCCCCATGTTTCAACTCCTTAAGCGTGTTCACTAGTAGTCGCCAGGGCCCTGCTCTTGTCGACCAATTCCATAGCTTTTCCACCTGCCATACACCTATGTCTGCCTCTCAAGGACATGCCCCTTATCACTCCCCAACCCCCAATGCTTGCATCACCCAACTCCCAGATGATGAACCTCCTTAGCTCCCAGAGGTGTGGCCTTCCCACATACCTCCAAACAGGCCTGGTCTGGATGGTCTGGATGGTTCTGGAGGTGACTCCTCCGATGATGACTCTGACTTCCCAGACCTTGCCCCTGACGAAAGCAACAACAAAGAAGATGGCGATGAAGGTGATGATGAGCAGATACCTCATGACACCCTCACCCTGCTTACTGAGGCCATCCACAATCTAGCCTGCTCCTCTTGTTGCCACCCTGCTGAAAGCACCCCTCACACTAAAGTCTGTGAGCTGGACCAGTTTGATGGAACTGACCCCCAGAAGCTCCAGACCTTCTTGGTCCAGTGCGAACTCAATTTCCAAGACCATCCAAAGGCCTTCTGAACCAACCACGCCAAAGTTACATTCACACAGTCCTACCTGAAGGGGATGGCACTGGAATGGTTCAAACCAGACCTCCTTCTCAATGAAAACCCAGACCTCCATCTACTCTGGATGGATGCCTACTAGGAATTTGTTCTGGAGCTTCAAACCAATTTTGGCTCACATGACCCTGTCGAAGATGTGGAGCATCAACTTGACCACCTGTCCATGAAGAACACCCAACATATCAACAAATATGTGGTTGAGTTCAACTGTATTGCTTTGCAGATCCAAGGATATAGAGAAGGTGCCCTCTGGCAACACTTCTACAATGGCCTCCCCAACTGAATCAAAGATGAGATCTCTTGTGTTGGAAAGCCCCCCACCCTCTCTGAACTCTGTGCCCTTACCCAGGCTATCGACATGTGCTATTGGGAGCACAAGTCTGAGGTTAGCCACCAAGTGAAGCTCTCCACCAATCCCTCCTTGTTAAAGTCCAACAAACCCTCCACCTCCAGAAATCACAACTCTGGCAGTACCAAGAACTCCAGTGGCTCCAAGGACTCCAAGGAGTCCAAGGGAAAGTCTGCCACCTCCGACACCCCAAAGCCCAACCTCTCCTTTAAGTTGGGGGAAGGACGGCAAGCTCACCACCATTGAGTGCAAGCGCCGCTTCGATCTGAATCTGTGCATGTTCTGCAGTCTTGCTGGGCACATGGCCAAGGACTGCCTGAAGTCCACCTCCAAGGCCTCTACAGGCTGTGGAGTGACAGCCACCACTCTGGAAGCCAAACCAGAGACCTCCTCAGAGGCAAAAAAATAGAGTGCAACCTCCAGGACTCTGCACAGTCTGGAGGTTACATTGACCCCACCTGTGTGCCCAAGGAGATCTGACTCAACACATCCACTCTTTCCAACCCTTGTTCCCTTGTCCCCTCCATTAGTCTTATTGAACAGGACATTCCTCTGTTTTCCATGCTTGTAGACTCTGGCTCCTCAGACTGTTTTATAGATACATCGTTTATTAATAAACACAATCTTTCAACCTACTCCATATCCCCACTCCAACTCTGACTTTTTGACAGAACAACCAACTCCACAATCACTCAAGCTATCAACCTCTCCATCCACTTCAAAACTGGCGACATCACCATGACAATGTTATACATCACTCCACTGGACAGCTCCTGTTCTCTTGTCCTGGGACATAACTGGCTCACCCACATCAATCTATTGATTGATTGGGTTTTGAGCAGTATCTTGTTCCACTCATCTGAGCAGCCTGTGCCTGCAAACCTGAGCTCACCTCTGCAGCCTCTGGAACCTTCTCCTCCAGCTGACCCTGTCACCCCTGATCTACCTAGTTTCTCCGAATGCAAGGCTTTGCCCATCACATTCATCAGTGCCCCTGCTTTTGCACTGGTCTGTCAACTCCAGGGCTCTACCCAGTTCAGCCTGCAGATCCACCCTGAGAAGAGCAACCTCCGTTCTGCCTCTGCAAACCCTCCTCCCAAACAGGTCAATCTCTCCAGAATCCCTCTGGAGTATCATGATTTCACCAATGTGTTTAGCAAGAGCAGAGTGTCCATGCTTGCTCTGCATTGCGAGCATGATCTGAAGATTGATCTTGAGGAAGGTGCTTCTCCACCCTTGGGCACTCTCTACTCCCTTTTGCCCTCTGAGCTTGAGTCCCTCTGGACGTTCCTAGATGAGCATCTCAAGAATGGGTTTATCCACCCATCCTTCTCTGCTCATGCCACTCTGGTTCTCTTTGTCCACAAGAAGAATGGTTCCCTCTGTCTTTGCATCAATTTCAGAGGACTCAACAAGATCACAAAGAAAGATCACTATCCACTCCCCCACATCTCTGATCTCCTCAACGCCCTGAGCTGTGCCAAGATCTACACCAAAATTGACCTCTAGCATATGTGCCATCTGGTCCATGTTGCCGAGGGCGACGAATGGAAGACCTCCTTCTGGACATGCTACAGCTCCTTTGAATGGCTTGTTATGCCATTCGGTCTAATGAACATCCCTGCAGTGTTTCAGCAGTTCATCAACTTGATCTTCACTGATCTCCTCAACATTTGCATTATCATTTACCTGAATGACATTCTGATCTTTTCCAAAGACAAGGTCTCCCACAAGGAACATGTCTGGGAAGTCCTCTAGAGACTCTGCAAACATGGTCTCTACACGAAACCCAAGAAGTGTGAATGGAACACTGACTCCACTGAGTATCTCAGCTACTAACTCTCTCCCTCTGGTCTGATAATGTCTGAGAACAAAGTCAAGGCTATTCAGGAGTGGCTGGTACCACAGAAAGTCTGGGATATCCAATTCTTCCTCAGTTTTGCTAACTTCTACTGACAGTTTATCACTAACTACTCTGATATTGTTGTACCCCTCACTTGCCTTACTCATAAGGGCACTCCATGGCTTTTCAATAATGCCTGCCTTGCTGCCTTTCAGTCTCTGAAAGCCACCTTCATCTTTGCCCCTATCCTTGTTCATTGGACTCTGGATGCTCCAATGATCATAGAAACCGACATCTCTGACTATGCCGTGGCTGGCATCCTTTCCATCTGTTGCTTGGATGAGGAAGTCTGGCCTGTCGCCTTCTACTCTCGGACCCTCTCCACTCTGGAGCTCAACTATGACACCCATGACAAGGAATTCCTCACCATTTCGAGTTCTTCCAGGCTTGGCAACACTACCTTGAAGGCTCTGGCACCCCTATTGACATTGTCACCAACCACAAGAACCTTGAGTACTTCACCACCATGAAATTCCTGATCTGCCAGCAAGCCCACTGGTCAGAATTCCTCTCTCAGTTCAATATGGTGGTCTGCTTTTGCCCTGGACACCTTGGTATGAAACCTGATTCCCTTACCTAGATGCTGGGACATCCACCCCAAAGAGGGGGATAAGAACTATGCTTGTGTCAATCTGCACAACTTCCACCCCGTTTTTACCAACAAGCAACTCGCTGCATCCCTCTGGGCTACCTACCTATGTAGCTGCCCCCATTCTCTGGGCTAGCACCCTCTTTGATATTGAGTCCCTTCACACTGACATTGTTACACTTGATTCCGAAGGGTCAAAGCATGGACTCGGCTTAAGGATCGAGGATGAGGAATGTTGTTAGCAAACGGTTACAACGAGTCGAGGAGGAGGGACATAGCCTGCGAACGGCAGGGTCAAGGGTTCGTCTGACAACTAGTTGACAATGTTTTATGGTCGAGGATCTTGCCTAGCAACTAGCTAGCGAGAGGGCAATGGCAAGAGTGGAGCGCTCAGTCAAGTGCAGAGCGAGGGCATACAGAGGAAGCAAGTAAATTGCCGAGTAGGTCTAAGTTAAGAGACAAGTAGACCTACAAGAGGTTTTTATAGTACATTCAAGAATGACAAGACAAAACAGAGGCAACAGGGAAGTAACAAAGATTGGTAAACATATGAGTAAACCAGCAAATGGCAAAGGGAACTCGGTGAGTAATGGTGGAGCTACGAGCCCGATATGAGAGAATCGGACGAGGAGACTAATGTTCAATAACAAATGTGGAAACAAAAAGGGGAAAACAAGTCAAGATAGAAGTGAAACATAACAGACATCCTCTCCACACTCCCCTCCAATCCTCTGGCCACCATCCACATGTCCTCCACAGAGCCCAAGTCCTGATGGTCAATCGACTCTGATGGATTCCTCTATCTGGACGATCACATCTATGTCCCTGACTCTGCAGACCTCCAACTCTGAGTCCTCTGCTATAAACATAACCATCTGCTCTCCAGATACTTCGGCCAGAACTGGACCTTGGAACTAATCTGCCATGAATATACATGGCCAGGTATCAGGACATTCATCAAGGAGTATGTCTCCTCCTGTACACTCTGTGCTTGTGTGAAGGTTTCTCAGCACCACCCCTATAGGCTGCTCAAGCAGCTCCCGATTCCCAAGAAGCCATGGAATTCCATCTCTATGGACTTCATTGAACAACTCCCATCCTTTTCCAGATTCACTGCTATCCTTGTCATCATTGACTGCCCCTCCAAACAATGCATATTCATTCTGATGCATGACACAATTACATCTCTGGAGCTGGCAAAGTTATTCCTCCTCCATGTCTTCTCCAAGCATGGAGTTCCCTCCCACATTACCTCCAATCGAGGTACAGAGTTCATCTTGCACTTCTTCTGCTCTCTCAGTAAAGCTCTTGACATCCACCTCCACTTCACCTCTGGTTACCACCCCAAAGGAGACAGTTAGATAGAGCGAATGAACCAAACCCTGGAACAGTATCTCTGAATCTACTGTAGCTACCAGCAAGATAACTGGTCCAAACTCCTGCCCCTCACGGAATTCACATACAACAATTCTCTAAGTGCTACAACAGGTGTTTCCCTGTTCTTCACTAACAAGGGCTACCACCTGAACATCACAGTGCACCCCAAGCATGACCTCACCTCCACTCAAGCCCATGAGTACTTCATCAACCTCGATTCCCTTCACACCTTCCTCTATGAGGAGATGGCTTATGCCCAAGGGTGATACCAAGGCCCTGCAGACACCAAGTGAATTCTGGCACCAGACTTCAAGGTCGGTGACCAGGTCTTCATCAAGGCCAAGTACTTCCACTCCATACAGCCCTCCAAGAAACTCTTCGAGAAGAACTTGGGGCCATATGACATCATTGCTAAGGCAGATAGTCACTCCTTTACCCTCCGTCTCCCAGAGTCTATGAAGTCTGTACATCCAGTCTTCCATGTCTCCCAATTAGAACCCTCCATCCTGAACACCATCCTGAATTGGATTCAGCCTCCGCCACTTCCAGTGGAAGTAGATGGTGAACCAGAGTATGAGATCACAGAGATCCTCAACTCCAAGGTGGACAGATGAAGAAAGAATTGCAAATTGTTGTACTTGGTGCATTGGTCCAGTTACAAAGGTACTGATGAAAAAACATCGTGGTTGCTCACCACTGAGCTTGATCACACATCCGAACTCATCGCAGAGTTTCATCTCTGGTATCTGGACAAATCCAGATCTCACAACATATGAATGCACATCAAGTCCATTGCAACAAATTCTATGCTACATTTCCATTGCTATTTGCCCCATCTCCATTCTCCACTTCCTCCACTGCCAACTCCTTCAACTCCTCCTGCACCTCCACTTTATTCTCCAAGTTAACCTCCAACTCTTCCTCCAACTCTCCTCTATAAACCTCCTGTGCCTTCAGCTCAACAAACTGTTTCAACAGGTAGTTGGTGTGGTCAAGGCATCGAACCATGCTCCACAGGAGTTTCCTGACCTCCAACTTCTCCCACACTGTAGAGCACCAAGTGTCTCTACGTCGATATCTGGTGTTTTCCCTATGCCCTAGTTGGTCTATCCGTTATCTGTCCATCTGTTCTCACCAGTCCGGGACTAGTATTAGCTTAGTCTGCTTCCGTTTTAGTCCGGATCTTAGTCTGGTTTAACAATCCAGTCCGGTTTTAGTCCAGATCGACCCCCAACAAGCCTGGTTTCTTTCGGACTTTTGATTCTTTATTTAGAACATGTCCCCCTTATCATTAGTAAGTCCAGGAACATATTCCAGACTATAAAAGCCTTGTATTAGGTTTTGAAAT
>JBBPMH010000302.1:0-35586 GCA_038090235.1 Pulveroboletus ravenelii | reverse complement strand
GTTAAGAGTGATCCCCGCTCGACTTGACCCTGGGGTGGGTTGTGGCCAGAAAGAATCCGACTTTGAGCCCAAGATTCCATGGGTAGCGAAGCCATCGTCACCATCGTTCGTTAAGTCAATTACCACCCCATCCACCACACTTGATTTGGAAGTCCCGGTGGCTTCGCGCAACGCGAGTGGCCCCGATCCGCAAATCACCTCATCTCGCCTTCTGCGTTCGGCAGCCTTGGAGAAGTAGGCGTCAGAGGGACATTGCTGGATTTTGAAAGAGATAGACTTACACGGGCCGCGAGTTCACGGGGACTTAACCTTTCAAGTGCGATAGACCTCCCGCCAAGCATGCCACCACCTTGATTCATTATCTCTATTTTTCGTCGCCTTTCCGCAGCTTCTAGAGCGCGAACCTTGGCGAGGTATGGGGGTAGATTGTGCGAGATGCCTGCACCCAATCTATGGCCGGGCGAGAAAAAGCCCTCGCCGGCATAACCAGAGCGCCGAAGTGCATCATACTTGTCCTCGAGCTCGGCGAGGAGCTTATAGAATTTCTCATCGTGGGGTCCGTGCACGTTGTGCGTGAGCTGACAAGGAAAGCTCATAAGTTAGCGAATCCCCTGCTAAACTGCGAAGAAAGTTCACCTCGTGTAACATTGTTCGCACCACTGCATCCTCTTCAAGGAAGGTATCAGGAGCCCAGGCTGGGCGCAGCCTCAAAAGGATCTTCTCACCCCCGTTCATGTCTAAGATAGCGTCAGTTCAGTGCGATGGAAGCATGTCGAGTGCTTGTGACTTACTCAGCCCTATGATCCTTGCGCTTGAGCATAGTGCATAGGGTAGTCTCAGACGAAAGCTTGGGCTCACCAAGTAAATTTGGACTATCAGGAAAAAATTCAGCGAGTGTAGGAAGGATCCAACCGTGTTGTCGCATAATAGGTTTTACCAGTGTGGCCACGCGCTGCAACATGGGCAGAGCACGATCGGCCTTGGGCATATCTTCGAGATGGGTGAAAGCCTTGATGAACGTTTCAGTCATGCTGAATGAAAGCTCAGATCTTCGAATTCAGACAGTGGGTATTGGGGAGACTCTGCTCTGGAAATGGCAGCTCTCGCAGGTCACTTGCTGACGCGTCCAGCTTGCGGCCCATCAGTGGAAGGGTGCTGTACCTATTGAATATGACATGGCTTAGTCAGCACATTTAAACCTAGCATGTTGTAGAACGTTGTGGACCATAACTTGCTGACACCCCTGGCCCAACGAAGCCAACGTAAAACTCGACGAAGAAAATTTGCTAGGGCCGCTCTGGCCATGAGCATATTTGTTATTTAACACTTCTCTCGTTATGCCTTTAGCAGCAAAAGGAAAGACCGCCCACAGCCGGCCAGCCTCAACGCGCACCTAAATCGCCAGGTTAATTCATTTTCGTTCTCCAGGTCGACAACTGACGTTACTCGCCCGGATATGTACGTTTTATAATCATAATTCAGACTACGCTCTCTAGACCCGCAACACTTGCTCACCCTAAAGAGTCTAATCCAGATGCTCCCTTCCGCCTATTCTGAACTGGATTTAGAGCAGTAGAGTCACTGACCCGCTGCAAAATCACTATGAAAACATTTATCAATGCATTGTCCGTAATGACTCGACGGCTCCATCCCTGGTCCGAGATACTCGCTCGCATTTACGCAAGTAGCGGCATCACAGCCTAACCGAAACTAGCAGTCGGAACTAGGCCTCTTCAGGTCATTTCAACTCAGGAGCTCCGTTCAGAAGCAACAGGACCCTGTCTGCGCTTGGCAGCTCCCCTTAAGCTCCTTCTTAAAGGTCGATGCATAAAGGAACATTTCGTTGCCGTCTTCGATGCGCCCGTTATCGGATTCCCCTACTTTTGATTTCTGATTCCTGGTGAATACATTCGCGATGAGCCTGGTCCCTCCGGGTGCTTCGCACTCCTCTAGTGTCAATCTATATGCGTCTATTCAAGGTAGGTTTTATTATTGTCTTCCTGTCTTTCGACGCAAACGCCGCTGTCACCAGTTGCCGTCACAAGCGCTGTTCTGTACGACCACGGTAGGTCGCCCTGATAGACTGAATCGATGCACTTTACAATCGTTGTTTCGCGCACAGCTCTCGCTCTTGGCCGCGAGGTGAGTGACGTGACCAAGGTGTTTTTGAGACGCTGCTAATGGCCGGTGGATTAGGTAGAACTCATATGGGTGAGCGAACTAATGGCGTGCGTGCATCCGTGTTGAGTATCTGTTGTCACAGAAGAAACCTCTGTCTATTGTGACGGTGTTGTATGTGATAGTAAGCAAAACAGAGCGGCCCGGAAGAATTCGGTCTGATTTCTCCTTAGGATCGATACCTGGGCGATGCTGTTCTTATGTATGTTGCTACGTTTGTGTTGTTTTCGTGCCTGAGACTCGCGCTGTGCGTTATCCAGAGTCAGCCTATGTTGTGAGTTTTGTTGTGCTTCATTGTTATTACGGTCGCTACAACTTGATCATTGGGACAGTATGCTTTTCGGTGTCTTTGTCAGAAGAGGTGAGCATCGGGTCTTACACCCAGCATTATGTTTTGTTGAATAAATTTCAAGGAGTACGTGAACGCGGCTTAAATTACAATCTCACTTGCATACCATTCTCTTTCCACTAGATGTATGTATGCTTGATTGACCCAGCTTTTCGTTTAAATTGACCGTTGGGGTAGGCATACAGCTTTTCCAGTTTCGTGCATGGGGGGCACTCATATACTCGTGGGCTACACAAGGTTTTACTTTTTCGGGGCCAACCAAACCTACACGGCTTGATATTTTCCTGACAGTGACCATGCAACTCCGCATATATGCAATGTATAGGCGGTCAAGGCGGATCCTGATATTTTTGCTCACAATATTCTTTTGCGAGATTGCCGCGATCTCGTTTATAATCTGGCGGGAAATCGGACCTCGCAGTCCTCTCGAAGGTCTGTGAGCCCCCTTTGTACCAATTCGCCTCCCAGCCTCATGTTACGATATTTTAGCAATCAGAGACTCTTATTCCGGACAGCATTTTTGCGCGTTTTCTGGCGTTAACCGCAACTTCGTGTACATGTTCATTCCCCTCCTTTGTTTCGAACTCTGTCTCTTTGTCCTCGCTGCACGCATGTTCATGGACTCCATAAAGCGGAGTAGGAAAATCAGCGATGGGACGGGCCTCGAATCACCGACGTTTCTACGCATCTTGGCTCGCGACAGTCTCTGCTACTTCTTCATGTGAGTACGCGACGAACGTCGATCGCGCACATCTATGACAGCGACCAACTCACGTCAATTGTTGGTGTAGAAATCTCATCGCCTCCACCGTCGTTATGGGTCTGTGGCAGACTGTGACCGTACGTGGCCCCTCTCCAGGCCCGGTCTGTCACTTGGCTCACTCGGATCATATACATGCGCTGTCGTATTTAACGCTTTAATTTTTTTTTTCGCTCTGTACAGGAACGATACGCGAACATATGCGTCCCATTTGTTATGCTTCTTGAAGTGCTCATCGGTACGAGACTTATCCTTGGCTTTCGTGAGCGGTGTGCCCGTCCGGATGGGGACCCTGTTGTTTCGGGTAGATTCAGCTCCCTGCACTTTCGAGGGAATAGCCTGCAAACGGACTCCGTTCGTTTATCCATACGCTGCCAAGTTGAAACGAGTGTCATGGTGGAAGCTGGGGCACGAGCGTAGATGCATATTATCGCATTGCTTACTTAAACGACTTGCAACGAATGTAAAAATACAATGGAGCGTGTCCAGGATGCAGATGCAGAAAATAAGGATATGAAGCAACCTAGTAAAGGAGAGGGGGTACTCTGAGCAGCGTTAATACAGCATTGATACGGTAAAAACACCATTTACGAAAGGCGGTGATGGTAGCGAGCACAACAATGAAGGACGAATGCAGTGCGGAACAAGGAGTGTGCGGTCCTGTCAAACGGGTATATAGCAATGGGAAGAGCAGGTAACAGAAGCAAACAACCATGCAAATACACGTGGCGGTTATGAAACATGGATTTCTTCTTCGGCCTTTGTAGCACTGTACACCTTGATGGAGCGTACAAAATCGAGTCTATCACGCGGGAACAAAGGGTCGGGTGGAGCACTCATGCCTCCAGGGACTGAGCGAGGGGGTGTTTGATGAGGGGATTCAAGCGAGTTGCGGGACGTATTCGATCGGGGTGTCGTCGTGACAGGGACGGGGACATCAAGGTGGGAATCAGGACATTCTGACGTCCAATTAAACCGTCTTCGACGGAAGCTGGCAAGCCATTAGGTCCCTAATTAATAATGCAGTCCGGTGCCGTATCCACATACCTCTCGTAATCCCAAATAAGATCATCCACCATTTGCTGGTCGCAAGGTAGGTTCTGTTCTCGAGCGATCTCTTGTAGGAACTCGGAAAGTGCTGCCTTACTTCCAATAAGTGAATGTAGGTGTTTGCATGCGTGCATTTCGAGCTCGAAAGGGGCCATTGGGATGAACGTGGCAGGCCAAAGAATGAGACCAGGAGACTGGGTAGGTGGGGGAGGCTTGATCCCAAGGCGACCAGCAGCTTTGGCACTGACCATTTCAGGAACCACGAAAGGATTATGGAAACTTTCAGCACTAGAACGGTCTCCCTTTGTGTGCTGTTTCTTGTCCCTATCCTTGTGGTTATCCCGCTCAATGCTTGTTACCCATTTAGCAAAATCCTTTCCGGCCTTCTTGAGGCCAGTGCTACCCTCCGAGCTTCCAATAGAAAGTTCATCAGAGTCCTGGCTTGGAGGTGGAGCTAGGTACAAGTTGAACTCGTGAAGCCTGCGCTGGTTGTACCGCCCAAAAACATTGTCGATGACCTCGTCAAAAAACTTGCTCGGCCGGGGATGTATCGAAAACTTGCGCGACAACATGTCTTCAAAGAGCTTCTCCAGGGCCTTGGAGTTCTCCACATTTTGATTCCACTCTGAGACTGGATCGTAGGGAGGTTGAGGGGGGAAATCATCCGCGTTCACAAGAGAGGATAGACGGCTCTTGGTGCTCACGAAATCGTCGTCTGCGTTATCATCGTACTCATCAACGTCTCGTCGTTCGGTATCTGGGTCCTCTTCATTCTCAGTATCGTCGTGATCGTCGAGTAATGAGGATGAGTGCTGTATGCATGAGATGCGGTGGGACACCACGGGTGGCTGTGGTGGGTGCTTGGTATACGGGAAGTGGAGATAATCGTCGATCAGTTCGAGGTGTCCGCCCTGTGCTAGAACTCTCCTGACTTCTGATAAAACATGCTCCCATCGCTCGTGGGGGATACAGAAAGACAGGTTAGCCATTCTCACGAAATCAAACATGTTCTTAGGAAAGGGTAGTTTATATTTAACGCTAGGTGAGTTTATGAGCAATAGACGACCACTGGCAAGTGAGTGCACTCACAAGTTGCCTTGTTTCCACTGTACGTTGCTTGGGGACTCGGCACCGCCACGCAAGCGAGCGGGATCAAGAAGATCAAAACCAATGACCTGAGAGGACGGCCAGAATTCTGCGGCTTCCACTGCCCATCCGCCAGTCCCACAGCCAAGATCTAATATGGACTTTGGCGGAGTATGTGTGAGATCATGGAACGATGGTGAGTGATTGTGATTGAGACGAGACAACAGGATTTCTGAGAACGTGTCGCTAAGGATGGGTCAGAGGAGGTGAATATCAGGTATGGGAGGGAACTGTACTTGTCTAAAAGGGTTCTGTCATAGGCGAGCATATAGGGTGCATCGTCGCGTGGATACGGGTGATGTTTCATCCCTCGTCGTATGATGAAGTGGTCCTGCCGTTCAAAGGCACCCACGCAAGGATCGCGCCGGATTGGTCGTAGAGAGAGAGAAGAAGAGGATGGTTGTGTTGGCAAAGCCTGATCAACCACAGGAACACGATGCGAGAGGCCAAACGCGAAGGGATCGAAATCTGGAGGGAACGAAAGCGTCATGGACTTCTTCCTCTTCCTTAGAAAGCTCTTGATGACGCCACTGCGCTTTGGGGACCCTTGGGTGGAATCGTGAGTGCTGTTGATGGGAGCGAGAGGGTGACGCAAGTCTGCTCCGGATGATTTCCGATGGAGGGACAGGGATGTGGGGGACTCCTTGCCCATTATGCTAAAGTAGCCTGAGTCAACGCTAGCCAAGGAACGGGTGCGATGATGGAGGTTGTCGTCGCAGTGCGGATCCGAGGGATCGAGAAGGGATAAGACACAGGAACGTGAGGTGGAATGAGAGCTGTCGGAGGTGGACGTGTCGTTGGCTGGGTGTGAATGGGGGAACGGTACAGCAAGGTGGCAGGGCATGTTCGCGTATAAAGACGACGGCGAAGCGTCAAAGCCCTGGCGGACGAGGGTTTGGGGCCTTTGTGTGTGGGGGACAAAGGGGAGACGAACACGAGGTGGAGGGAGGTGGGGAGGACGGGACGTGCTTTGTTAACAGAGGCGGGAGCAGGAACGGGAAGGCACTGCATCCTAATAGCCTTCCGGGAGACCAACTATCGCCGACCACGCATATGAGATGTGTCATGGGTCACCGCTATTTCTCTGATCCTAATGTGTCCATCTCCTCAAGGGGCGTTGCACGCGACTCCAATCGCTGTCAGACACCAGTCAAGAACTTGGGGACGAAACACCACACCCACTGGGTAGAACAAAGCGACCGCCGCAAAAGGAAGTCTCTCCGTCCAAAGACAGACACAACCCATCGCTGGCTCGCATGGTCGTCGGAGATACTGCCAAGCCAGTTAATTATCGTGCCTGGTTGGAGTCGTGCAGGGGTGATGGCTTGGACCTGTGAGGGCCTGAGGACCTGAGAGGGCTGGGATGCCGAGCCGTTAGTAAACAGCAGCATCATATCCGTACATTCTCCGCGCCGAAGCAGTACATAGCCCTCCCCTTTCATCTAAGCGAACCCTCGTGCGAGCCATGAGAAAGGAAGCTAACACGCAGTTGGCTATGAGATTGGCGATCTGCACAATCTAACCTTCAGAGCGAAGCAAAGTCACCCACGTCACCCGTAGCAGGGTGGCTCTCTCGTGATCCAGTTTACATCCATCGATATCATGATTGTATTGACAAGTAATGAGAGCGGAGTTGTCACCGTTGCATCAGGATGCAGTCATCCCCTCGACCCCCCTTCTGCAGCAGGACATGCGGTCGCAATGGAAACGAGCCCCATCTTCGAGTATACCAACGCAGCAGGAACCGGGGCATACACTTTTGAAAAATGCTGCATTGCATCCCGTGGATACGTACACGGAATAGCCTTAATCCTCATCTTTGCGTGGCGGTGGGCCACAAGGTTGGAGCATCCGCTAGAGCGGGCGTGTTAGCCCATGAACAGACAATCCCACGAACCATACCTCTGTCGTCTCGAACTTGGCTCTTCCAATGGCTTCCCCGTCTGCAATGGCGAGATAGGACATCAACGGGGGGTGTCCGACGATGGACGAGAGCGTATCTCGATGCTGGTGAGTCACCCAGTCGCTACGGGAGTGCGCATGAGCCCGTGCCCGGCGTAGCTAACCTATGACCTACTATTTAGTCAGGTCGGCATGCCCTTGGAGAAAAAGTCGGACAAATAGTAGTCTCAGAGGGATTGAACACACCCGTTCCAGTGTATCTAGCATGCACTTGTATAAATGTCAGATCAGTGTCAATCCAGGACCCCTCAAAACCCACAATGCTCAAGTTGCGTGTTTGCGGTATATCTTAGCTCGGACGACTGTCAAAGTGCGTTGACAGCGGTCAAGACGACAAGAACACGAAGCCTTACCATGATGGCCTTTGTCAACTTTCACTGAGTGACACCGCCACCAAGGCAGCGGATGTCGCAGTGAACGTGTCCACTCAAGAAAGTCACACGATTACCTCTCTCTCGACACGTCATGACAGACACCACCAAAATTCGTACCAAGCTCACAAAACTTGACAAGTCGCTCGACGAACTCGAAGCTCAACTCGAACCGCTATTTGCCCAATCCCTCCCCGAAACATTACTCGCGCTCGACACCATCCAACAGGCGAAACTACAAGTCATCATACCATATGTCGTGTACGACCTCGTCTTTGGCAAGTAAGAAAACGCATGCAACTCGCCCCCAGCACTGACGACCTTTTACCTCCTTGCAGTGTATCTGAAAAGCCGTGGTATAGATCCAAAGACGCACCGTGTCGTAGCCGAGCTCGTGTGTGCCCTTTCTGATGCATAGCTCACTCAGCTGAACAAACTCGACCCCAGGAACGCGTCCGTCAATACTTTGATAAGATCAAGCACGCCGAGGACTCTGACCAGAAGAGTATGCTCCCATCCCTTTCTAGACCTGACACCTCTGATCACGCACGACAGGAAAGCTCGGAATAGACAAAGGGGCCGCGGATCGATTCATCAAACGCGCTATTGCCCAGGCCAAGAGTGTACAATCGGTCGACGAACTGCCGGATGCTGCGACTACGGCAAGTTCCAGTTCCAACCACGAGCGCGTCCCAGTCAAGGTCACCAGCAAAATGATGGCGCGCGCAGAGTACGAGGAGGAACTCAAGGAATTGGGGAGTGAGGAAGAAGAGGATCTCGGAATGTTTGATGAAGAACCCGCTATCAAGGACGGTGAGGCGATGGATATACCAGATGATCCACCTGAAGAAACAAGATCTACGGGACTGGATAAAGGCAAGGGGCGAGCATCAGAGGCGAAACAATCTGGGGGAGAGGAGGTCCTTTCATCAAAGCGTAAAAGGCTTCGTGTAAACCCTTTTTCCGGTGAGCTTTTCATCCGCCATGTCAGCGTATCGACCAGGTTTTGATGATGTACCCACAGGGTATGAAAACCCGTCGTTCCCTAAGCCGACACCGCGGGTAACGGACCACATCAACATGGCAACGCTTGCCACGCCAGTGCAATCATCATCGGCCGACAACTCCTCACGAGGAGTGTCTGTCTCGGCATCAGAAACTCGGGAGACGAAGAAGGCCGCGAAAAAGGCAAGGCGCAAGGCAAAAGAGGCATGAAAATCGTGATTCTCGTTGGGCTCCCTCTCCCCTTCCGGTACACGTTTATACATTAAATTCCACTGGATACACAGATCATCCTGTTCCAGTGGTTCGTAGCATGTAAGTTCGGAACAAATAGAAAGTGGAAAAAATACTAAAGAGTGCAATTCAACATAAGGATACACATGATAATCTTCATCACATTACCACACACCCCTCGCGATCACCGTCTTCACCAGGCGTATTGTTTCCGGAAGACATTCTACTAGTTGGTGTCCACCACCTCATCCTCCCAGACAGTTTCCTACCGTCTTCAGGCTCGCTCACCTGTCCTGATTCACTCTGTGCCCTCCTATTCGTCTTCCTCTTGCGTTCCCTGACGTGCCGTACTGCATCGACAGTCTGCCAGCTGTAAAACGACTTGATCACAACCCTCTTCTCGTCACACTCGTCTTGTCCGACTTTCAGATCCTCGCCATCCCGCCCATCTAAATAGCCGAGCTTCCTCGCCTCCCATGAGCGCCAACCCTTGCGCGGGCGCGTGTTCGCCACCACGTCCTTGACAGCGCGTTCCCCAACCGAACGACAGTCTATGGCGACCAGCCCCGCATCGCTGATACCTCGTTCGCAAACCTTTCGAACAAAATCTTTGAGCACCGTCCCGGATATAAACGTGCTATCAGCCTCCAGAACCCGCAGTCGCGGACAACCGTAAATGAGCGCTTTGAATGCGTCATCGGTCAAATTAGTCGCATACGATACCGTCAAGTGTTCTAGGGCATGTCCGGGTTGGGGTGGTGCTGTTGTCTTGGACGAAGTCGAACTTTCTCCCTCCGCGGCAGGCTTCGGAGTGAGCGCGTCGAGGACCACATCTGTGATTTCGGAAGCGTCTTCCAAGTCAAGTTTCCGGATGAAAGGTGTGGTGCCAAGGAGATGCACGATGCCCTCGTCCTTGAGTGTTTGCCCAATTCCCGCGAGCTCAAGAAGCTCCAGACGAGGAACCGAATGGGCGAGGTTCGAGCAGGCAGTGTCTGTGAGCATGATACAGCTAGAGAGCGAAATATGTCTGAGGGCCGTTACGCGCCGTCGGAATCGACGCCAATCTCTTGGGTCCCTCCCTGCTTGCCGAGATGTCAACGAAACGGTTTCTCCGAATTCGGATTCTTCCTCTGTGCAAGATACGAATGCCTCCAAAGCAGAGTTGTGTAAGCTACGACAGTAGCTCAGATCGAGGACTTCGAGATGAGGTGCAGCTTTCCCCAACATTGCCAGTGTGTCATCGTCGATCCTAGGAAGCCCACATAGCCTAAGTTCCTTCAGCACGAGGCGCTCGCCTCGCGCCATCATCGCTGTTCCAAACGCGCAAACGCCGCCTCCGTCAATGTTCGTGCACCGGCTCATATTCAGTGACGTAAGGTGCGAGCAGAGTGCCAGTACGTCAAAGGTAGCGTTTGTGACGGCTTGCAGTCCCCTCACATTCAAGCTACGCAGAAAGGGCGACCGGATGAGAAGACTATGAAGCGACCGCGTGGTCAGTGTAGTACATCCTTCCAGAGTGACCGTGGTCAGCTGCGTATGCGGAAAGTTCAGGATAGATGCGGAGCGCACGCAAAAATCATCAGCCATATCGATCAACGCGGTAGATGAAAGGTGTGTGTGTCCCGAGAGGTTCAGGTTCTTTATGAATGGACCTGAGAGCTCGACCAGAGGAGGAAGGAAACTGGAAGACGTGGCGGGGAACGCCCGCAGATCGACATCTCGCCAGAGCTGACCGTCAAAGACCAATGTACGCCATAGCTTTGACACCTGACGTCACGGTTGATTATAATTCACTGGACCGACAGGACAGTAATCAACTATACCCACCCTACTCAGCTTGACAAGTTCTCGCATGGCACAGTTTCGTCCAACCCATCGGTTTTTTGACGAACCTGCCGCTAGGGCAGACCACTTCCCGCTACTCTTCAGTTGTTCGTGATCCGCTTCATGGAGCGAGATCAAAGCAGAGAACACGCGAAGCCGGAGCTCCCTTGGTAGCATGTCGTCGAACAGATCTCTGGCATGAAGCGGGAGGGGCGCGATATTGTCTTCAGAGTCCATTTGGGGAATCATGTCAAATGCAGACTTGGGGAGCGGTGATGAATAGGAGCGACCCTTTGCCCTCGAACATACGACCCCATCCGGGCAACGATTGTCGAGACACCAAACGGCGGTTGCGTCTGGTGTTGACACAGGCGTGGCGGTTTCCAGTCCTGCCTGGGGCGAGGACGTTCGTGTGATGTCCTTAATTTGCCTTGGGAGGAGGCAGTCTCCCATTTGGATCGGCATCAAATCGTCTCCTAGAGGACCAGAAAGGTCGCTCGCTGGTTCTATCATTGAGGGCCCCGCAGCATCTGTCTTGTTTCTAGACAGCAACCTGCGTGCGAGGTTGACCGGGGCCTTGGATGATGCAGCGAGTCTAACCTTGATTTTGGACATGGACGGCGTAGCGGAATGGACGGAAAGGCTGGATAGGGACCTCGCTCGAGAAGGAGCTCTGAAGAGAGTGGGAGGCTCGTCTGCCTGTACGACGGTACTCTCTATCGAACTGGAGGGCGAATGACCTGGGGAAGCTGTGCGGAGAGATGTACAAGTCGACTGATATGATGATGGGCCTGGTGTGGGTGACCAGTCGTTGATATTGTAGCCCAAGCCAGAAGGTGGAAGCGACAGAGGAGGCAACGTGGGTGGGAGCTCCTTTGCTTTGCCTTTGTCGGTCAATGAGGCAGCGGTGCCATCTGGGCAGGCAGCATCAAATGGAGCGGACGGGCCGGGTAGATTAGATAGCGCACGCTCGTCCGGGGATGGGGAGCTGCACGTGGGGTGAAGAGCGATCGAGAATGGATGAGAGGGAGGGGGGAAGCCAAGTGGATCGGAAGTGTGGGCTGGTATGAGGCCGACATCGTCCGAATCTGGAGGAGCTGGAGATGGGTCCGGTGAGGGCATATGGTGGGGCGTGGACGGGTGGGCTGAGGGTGTGCAGGCAGGCGAGGGCGAGGCGGGTAGGGACGGGGATTGCATGGAGGGCTTATATGGGACTCCATCATCGTCGGGCAGGTTCTCGCCGTCTCGCGGGTGCTTCATGAGGCCAAACGAACGGAAAGAGAAGAGAGATAAGAGGGAGGTTTGGCTAGCAGACGAGCAGACGAGCAGTTGATGTTGATAGGCAGAGGGTCGCTTGAACAAGCTAGAAAGAGACGGCTCAAGCACTCAGGGGCCAAAGCTTCCGTCATTGTCATGCCAATCTTCGCCTCCTCAACCATCTCCTCGATACTCATTAAATTTTTGGACTATAGCAAATGGATATATAAACGGCGTTGATCACCACGTAACAGTCCGGCTAGAATGACGAGTAGCAGGCAAAAGCAAACGACGTTACGAACAGTCCCCAACGACAAAAGCTCAATACACCAGCATCGAAACTTTTACTAATAAAAATATCAATATCAAACTAGAGAAAGCTTGCACTAGTTGCCAATCATGGTACAGGGAAACGCGCAGGTGGTAGTGAAGGAAATGGATGGATAGGAGGATCAAGTGGCAGCCGCTCTCGGGTTCTCCTTTGCCTTCTTCCAGTTGGCAGTAGCCAGCTTGAATCTACTCAACAATCAGCGCCAGACACGTGCTGGGCCAAATCTGCTCACCTCTCTTGATGGGGCATGTCAGGGTCAGACTCCCTCAGCCGTGCCATTTCAGATTGCATGAATTTGTTAAAAGCGCTGAGCTTCTTTCGTCCGCCCCCGGCCGACGACTCTGTGGGGTGGTCTCATTACCGGCAAAACGGTAACGAGTGTAAGAGAGAGACGAACTCGTTTTCTTCGGCGGCTTCTCCGCTGTTTTCTTTCCTTCCGCTGCACGTGGAGGCATCGCTGCGTTCGAGTGTGAGGATGACTACCCTAATTTCGTAGACTCGGGAAAAGTTGAACCCTGGAGCGCACAGACCAGTCACAGGGGCGGTTCCGGAACACGACGAGCGCACGAGAAGTAGCGTCAGCAAACTGAGAAGCGAACGGAACGACCAGCAGGTAAATTTGCATACCCTGTTGTCTGGAAAAGCTGCAAAAAGGTGGGAGATTGAACCGAATGTGGCTGTCTGTGGAAGGGTGGAAAGGTTCATGTTGGCTTGCGTCGACCGCTCCTTATACGAGCAAGTTCAAGTTTGGCTTTTTCTCGAGGACCCGGTGAGAGACCCCGGACACGTCCAGTAAAGACCACGTAAAAACCTGCCCCAATTTTTCCACAACACCGACGCGTTGCGATCAAGCCTTTGGATACGACCCAATGAAAACGGGACAACGTGGTCAGCTCGCGGCTGCAGGCTGTTCGCCTGGAATTGGTGCATAGTCAGTGCATACGTCTTCCTCTGGCCGACTTATCGTCAGCCTACTGCCGCATTAACTGAAGGCAGGGGAAAAAAACCCGGCCGCCCAAGATACCGCGTGGATGTATCCGCACCAGACTGAATTATTGCACGATAATCAGTAGAGAGTACAGTACCCGGGGTCCGCTTCTCAACGGTCTCATCGGA
The DNA here is from genome assembly GCA_038090235.1 of Pulveroboletus ravenelii. Classification (NCBI taxonomy): domain Eukaryota; kingdom Fungi; phylum Basidiomycota; class Agaricomycetes; order Boletales; family Boletaceae; genus Pulveroboletus; species Pulveroboletus ravenelii. The sequence goes on along the minus strand of JBBPMH010000302.1, from coordinate 22,006 downwards.
CGCGTTCACGTGCCACCATCGGGTCCGCATGGTCGTTTTCAGATATACATGGGTGAGAAAACTAGCGGGCACCTGCAGATTAGACAGCGCCGGAGAGAACAGGACGAAATAAAACATTGCACCGCAGTCCCAACATCTCAGGTAGCGCAAGACACAGCATGCATGTGGCCCAATACGAGGCATCAAGCCTGCGAATGCATCAGGCAGTGCACTTTCCAGACCCTCTTCTCCCATCACTGGCTATGCTCTCTACCAAGCTTGCGCCGCTCACAATCCCAGTGGTGGCGATCAAAAATTTCCGACCTACACCCATCAGTATGCATGTTTCTCAGAAGCGTATGGAACAGGTCGTACCTTTGTTTTGTCGACTGACCCATCTCAAGGCTGCGATTTCGGTGTACGTACACCCGCCAAGGAAAAACACGACCGTTGTAGTCGGCTGCTCGTCAGCTTGAACTGGGAATCATATGGGTGGCGCTCAGCTAGTCAACGTCATCAACGGCTCAAAATGTGCCCACTCACGAAGCCCAGAAATGGGTGGAACCTCCTGCCGGGTCCCATTGGACATCTTTTGCACAAGATCAAAGGTTTTTCCTGGGATGGTCGATAGTACATCCTCAAAACCTTTCCAACCAACAATCGGGTGCGCGAAGAGTTTCTTGGAGGTCGAACCTTTCCCCTTTCCGTCTCGGTCATCCGTGCTGGCCTTCTCTGCGGGATTGCTCATGACACCGCTCCTTTGTGCGACGCACTGGACTAACCGAACGCTGATCGGGGCATAACCAGAGTATACATAGCTGATATCATTCTCGAGCTCCTCCAGAGCCTCCGGGTTGTCATCGATCAGGAGACGCAGAGACTTACGCACAGCGGTAAATGGCAGCTTATTCGGTACGGCCGTCGGCACAGGAAGTGGATTTTGTAGAAGCACGGAAAGGGGGGACGCAGACAAGGAAAGTAACAGAGGCAGCAAGTGATACCCGTAGGCCTTCGGAATGACGGGAAGGGTCGGTGAAGGAATGAGAAAGTCTAGCATCGGTCCTTACCTGGAGAAACTCTCTTTTCACGTTCTCCAGCAGGCGGGTCTTGATGCCGCCCGTAGTTACACTCGCAAGACAAAGAAGTCTAGCAACAGTTTGCATATCCGCTCCCTGGGAAATCATCTCCTCGATAGTGTTGATCTGCGCAGTGGTCTCATACGAGGCGAGAAGATCTGCGAAAGTTGGAGCAAAACTCCGAATTACAACTTCAACGCCAAGTCACTTACTTTGCTGGATTTCCAGAGATTTATTAAAAAGTTCTGCGCGTGTCTGCGGGACCAACATCTCCGACAGACCAGTATCTGACATCCGACACTGAGATCGATGGCGACACAGTATACGCAATTACCCACGTAGTCTTAAAGCCTCATGTTCTGTTTTCAGTCCACCAAGCTTACCAACAAAGTCACGGAGCTGTGCCACTGTCTTGGCTTGCAAGCGAGCCTGTGTGATGCATGAGTGAGTGTGGTCTCGAAAGTGGCCTGCTCACTTTATAGTCTTCGTCGATCCGATGCGCGACACGATTCAGTCGTTTGCCAACAGAGGAGAAGTTTAAGTCCCGCAATTCCGCGAATAGAGGGTCTGTGGCCGCGGACAAGATATGCTTCTTCGTCTTCTCGTTTGTGACTGGCGTTATGGTTGCAGATGACTGCGAGGTGCTTGGATTTATAGGACCTGGCGCGGCCGGTGGGCTCAAAAGGCTCAGAGGAAGTTCGACCTGAGCTAGGAAGGATTGAGAAAATCACTGGGCTGCAGGTAGGCAGATGCTCACAGTTCTTGATGCCGATTAACTCATCAATGAGACCCTGATATGTTAATTGGGTCAGTAATGGGGTGATCATATCAACATGTCGGTCCAAGATGATCAGAGAGTCAAATGGCGTAGGTGGATTCAATGAAGCAGCAGGCGCTGTCGGGTGCTCGGGAAGAGGTTTGGTTAACAATGTCGCAAGTTTCTGCCTTAAAAATTAGTCTGGCGAACGGAAATCTAATTACCTATGCCGTTACCGAAGCGTAATCCCCTTTGCCGATAATACGGGGAAACCGGCTGAATGTGTGCTGTAGAGCATCTAAGGCCAACGCCGAATTGTATATGATGGTCTCATCGCCATCCTGTGGGAAAGGTTAAAGGAAATTATATACAATCATCCCATGCAAGGTATGCTCACCACCCATAGCTCCTTGAATGCACTGTCATGTTCAAGTGAGATGACATCCTCTTCGACAGGTATAAACTGTAGGTTATACGATGCGATGGTCAAGTCGCCGAGTACACCCTCCTCCTCTAGTATACGAGAAACTAGGATTGAAGTACGAGGAACGAGGAACAGCGTGTACCTATACTTGTGAGATTCCTTGGAGGACCTCCTGATCTGGTCTGAGAGTTCGTTAGTAGAGATATGTACGGAAATGAACGTTACTGACCCGCAATTATTCTCACGTATTTGATGAGAGGTCTGCAAAGATAAATCACATTCGTCGTGGTCGAGGTCAAAGGGCCGGGTTCGAGCCAGTACATTTTATCGACGCCATGGTTCTGTGGACTGATTAACATCAACGGGGCATGTGCTCCGGAGGGAGAACACCTTTAGGAGCGCGACTTCCGTAACAAGCCCCAAGGGGCCGGCAAGGGTTGAATCCAGTACGAGCGTCTTTGCGCCATTCACCTAGGATGAGCTTGTGAGCGCGGGCAGGGTTGTGAGATGCGGAGAAGCTTACCGAGTTAAGGGCGTTCACTAAAGCATTTTTCGCTGCATCTTTCAGCACCTGGACGTCCGACGTTTGTTCATTGTCGCGTTCGACACCTGATGTTGACTGTATATCTGTGGAGGAGGTCGCTACCATTATACAGTGTTGTAGCATAGCCACGATTTACAAGTCCGTGTTTGTTCACACCGTGTTCGACATGTGAAGGTACCTCTGTACAAGTAACTGGCCTCTGAAAGTTGGTCCGCGCCACCATCCTTGACCTTGAACCGCAACCAAGATGGAAGCGATCCCTCCTGCCCCAGAGTACGATGGCAGGCACCCTCTCCTCTCCCTCTTGTCGGCGTGTTTCTGGGTAACTTGTACGTCTTTCTGCTTGATGCAGTCAACCTCAGAGCTGAACAAATATTGGCTTAGTGTGGTTGCTTTCGTATGTCAAGCCTCTCATAACGTTCGCAACCATTTCGGTTCCCCGTTTGATTTACTTCGTGCTCTCCTACTCCATGACTCTGACGGTCAGCGTCCCCTTGATCGCGCATACACAAGTATTGACATGACATTCTCCCTAGTTGAACTTTTGGTCTCTTGCGTTCCTCTTTGCAGCGTCGGCAGTTGCTCTGAACTACTGGATTCGCTTGCGATACCTCAATACCTACTCACAGCTCAAAGAGCCGCCGCTTGTCAAACCAGATGTCAATGCTCTCCATCCGGATGTAAACACGACAGAACCACAGCCAGCATTCCATAATTATTTGGACGAATTCCTGCAAGCCGTGCGCGTCTTCGGGTTTCTTGAAAAGCCGGTCAGTAGTGCTCGTCGCCTCCACTCTCCCACTTACCTGAATATACGGCAGATTTTCCACGAGTTAGCTAGGCATCTACAAACCAGGCGACTCATCGCAGGAGACAGTATCTCACTCGACCAAGACCGGAATTTTTATTGTGTTATAGATGGGACTGTCCAAGTATTCGTGCGATCTAGCCAGAGATCGCTACAAAATGGTTCTTGGGACGACGAGGATATGAATGGATACCAATTAATTAACGAAGTTGGGAGTGGAGGCACGCTGTCTAGTCTTTTCAGCATCCTCGGTTTGTTCACAGACGAGATCAAGTTAAGTTGGCAGGAGGACGCTACCCAATTACCGTCCTCGAACCTTCCCATGCACTTAGTTCTTCCGCAAGCACCTACCGGAAGAATACACACGGATGTATCACATCTCGACCTTGAATCTGAACAATCCTCTCCCACTCCCCTGCCCCGCAACCGGACGGCGTCAGTCTCGTCTTCGGGATCAACTGCTCACCCGGCGGTGTCGGCGCCAGGTACAACACATACCCCCTCGGATGCTCCCTCGCCTCCGCAGTCAGATTCCATTCGGCAATCTCAAGTTCACCATGGCATTGTTGGACGGGCAACAGAAGATAGCACGCTCGCAGTCATCCCAGCTGAAGCATTCCGAAGGGTCACCAAGAAGTTTCCGAAAGCGACGAGCCACATCGTCCAAGGTAAGTATTCACAATCAAACCTGATCCCGGGATAACCCTTTTCGCAAAAGTGATTTTGACAAGATTCTCACGAGTAACTTTCAATGCGGCACACAAATATCTGGGACTGACGACTGAGGTCCTTCGCACTGAGAAGGCAATCAATGAAATTGCGTGTCATCCGTTGCCAAACTCATTCTACGAAGGCGGTGGACTACATTCTTTGCGCCAGCGCTTTGATGATGTCGCAGTCCAGGAATCCGACTCCGAGAGCGACTATTGCAGTCACGATCCCTCGCCATCCACATTTTCTTCTGGTAAAGTTAACAACAATGTTAGCGCGACCGATTCAAAGGAGAGACCCGTAGAAAGTCCCATTCCCGCGCGCACTTTCTCTCTTCGAGGGCGCCAGCAAATCCAAGCAGGCGACCTCCTTACCTCGACTTATCCAGGGGGTGATGGCTATAAATCATACTCCCGTACTTTCAACACCTTGAATACACCTCGTGTCACCACTCATAAGAACATTTCGTTCACCGCTCATCTTCCAGGGGATGAGTTCGTCCTCCGCGATGAAGTCATGTCCTGCATTGCTAAATCCATTGGATTATTACAACCTCCTATTAGCGGAACAGAGTCTGTCGAAGCCTCACCAGCTTTTCCACCTTTTGATGCACCTAAATCGCCGCAGGGGATGTTTACCTCTCCCTTTGGATCTCTCTCTCTCCTAGATGTTGGAGATGACAATACGTCTAGTGCAACCGGGAGTTCCAATGCCATTGGCTACATGAGTGGCCTGGACAACGAAGTAGAAATTCTGTTCTTCTCTGCGGGCTCCACCCTTGTGAAAACGGGTGAGCGCAATACAGGTTAGTGTTTCCTAGCATAGAAATGTCAAGGATCTGATGGTTAAGATAGGTCTTTACTATGTCATCGAGGGGTTCCTAGACATACTCCTTTCAGCGGAGACGCATTATACTGACCCAGTGGTGTCACAGTCCAAGCCATCGGGCTCCGATACAGACTCGACATTCACGCATGATCAGATGAGGTCAGATGGTGGCAGGCGGGAGACGCACAAACTGCTTTTCACCGTCAAGCCAGGGGGTATTGCAGGGTATCTAGGTATGTAGCGCCTCGTGGTGTTAAGCTTTTGACTAGACTCGTACTAGCTTCGCTTTGCAATACGCCTTCTTATGTCGATATTCAGGCCAAGACGGATACATACGTTGGCTTCTTGCCTGCCAAAGCTCTGGAACGACTGCTAGAAAAGCGACCTATCGTTCAGCTGACGCTTGCAAAGAGGCTGATCTCACTTCTCTCGCCACTTGGTATGTACAGTATGTTCGCGATTGATCATCAGAGAATATCTTCGTTCCAGTATTGCAAATCGACGCTTCACTGGACTGGATGCAAGCAAGCGCCGGTCAGGTTCTTTGGAGACCACAGGATATCAGTGACAGCTTTTACATCGTCATTAACGGACGTCTGCGTTGCATAACCGAAGGAGAGAAGGGGAAAGTGATAATTACCGGTGAATACGGTCAAGGAGACACTGTTGGGGAGCTTGACGTGATCACCAATTCGCCGCGCCGAACAACGATGCATGCTATACGTGATTCGGAGTTGATTCGTATGCCGCAAACCCTCTTTAATGCCATCTCCTCGCGGTAAGTCGCCTGTCTCATGCAGGGGACCCCAGTCACGCTGAATTGTCCTCTCTAGCAATCCTCGCACCACTGCACAGTACGTTGGGATTTCAAATTTATGCCAGCATGCTCATCGAGCCCTTAGGCTTCTTCGTACCATTGCGTCCCGAGTACGCGATGAGGTTGATGCATCCTCGAGTGTTCATCGTCCCATCACAGCGTTCGAACTAGGTCGGAATAATACAAACCTGAAGGCTGTAGCCATTCTACCTGTATCCCGACATGTTCCTATTGACACATTCGCACGGAAGCTCAAGGCAGCATTAGAAGAGATGGGTGCTAGGTCATCGTATCTCAACCAAGCCTCCGTTTCAGGCCACCTCGGACGGCACGCCTTCTCCAGAATGGGAAAGCTCAAGGCTGCAGCATGGCTGGCTGATCAAGAACAAAGATATCGGATTGTACTCTATGTTGCCGACTCACCCGTCAATAGCCCTTGGACGCAAACATGCATTCGACAGGTAGGGACAGCTCATCATATCAGAACATGTGGCTCACGCTCCTAGGCGGACTTCGTAATGGTCGTTGGTCTGGGGGATGATCCGAGCATCGGGGAATATGAACGCCTCTTACTCTCCATGAAGACTACTGCTCGGAAGGAGCTTGTATTGCTCCATCCTGACCGATCGGTTGCGCCTGGATCGACGAGGGAGTGGCTCAAGGTCAGGTCATACGGTTTAAAGGTGTCAAATCATCTTACGTAACGGTTGTACAGAATCGGCCGTGGGTTCACCAACACATCCACGTTGAGCTGCCAGTAGGTGCTTATCATCATGCGTCACAGAACGTTAGTAAGCCAAATAATCAGGGTCTTGTCTTACCTCTGGCCAAGGTATCGCCCCCCCCACAAGACCCCCAGGCGGTCGTCGCATTCAAAAACCTGAAGGATAAGGTACAGAGTGGCCTTTTGAGGTACAGAGGCGTGCGAGTGCCCGCGTGCCCTCAACAACATCCCATGGTCAATGATTTCGCGCGACTGGCTAGGAGGCTTTGTGGTAAGTCAATCGGGATCGTGCTCGGCGGCGGCGGTGCGCGTGGGTTGTCGCATATCGTGAGTTTATGGATTCCCATATCCACAGGATGCCGGATTTGACTTCCTCGCTCCAGGGTGTCATCCGGGCCTTGGAGGAACGGGGTATTCCAATCGACCACATCGCCGGAACAAGTATAGGGTCTTTCATTGCGGGTCTATATGCACGCGACTGTGACATAATCTTCAGTGCAAGGAGGGCAAAACAATTTAGTAGCCGAATGAGTAATATTTGGCGAATGCTCTCCGATGTCACTTATCCGCTGGTGGCATACACGACGGTAAATGTGCTCATTGTGATAACAAGTTCCTTAATAATTCCTTGAGCAGGGGCATGAATTTAACCGCACGATCTATAAGGTAAATAATCTTGCTACTCCACGAACCATGCTAAGCAATCTCAGGCTTTCTACGATCTTCATATCGAGGACATGTGGCTGCCATACTATTGCAACACGACCAATATCATCACGTCACGTATGGAGATACATGAGACCGGTTATGCTTGGAGATTTATCCGTACGTCAGCGCGCTCCAAGTATGCTACTTCTTATGGTATATTATGTTACTAGGCGCATCTATGACCCTGGTTGGGTTATTGCCCCCATTAAGTGATAATGGTAGTATGCTCGTTGATGGCGGCTATCGTAGGTTTCCCGTCATGTTCTTTACCATGTTGAGCTAACCTGACTTATTGTGACCAGTGGATAACCTACCTGTAAGTGACAAGAACCGTTTTTCTAGGTTGCCGAGTGAGTCATCCTTCAGGTATCGACCATGTTCTCCATGGGAGCGAGCGCTGTCATTGCAGTAGACGTTGGTTCCGTAAGCCGTTTTGCCACGTTGCAGCTGCGCCTGTGCCTCATCCACTCGCAGATCGACGACAACTCACCTCGAAACTTTGGCGATTCCCTGTCGGGATGGTGGCTTGTCCTGAACAGATGGAATCCGTTTTCGAACGTGCGCAACATACCGGCGATACCCGAGATACAGAGTCGACTGGCATAGTGAGCCTATCAGTCTTTCTCTCTCTGTCTCCTATCGGGGCATGAATACGATTCTGACGCCTTTTTTTAAAAATTTCTGCGCAGTGCTTCGAGCGTCCGGACGCTCGAAGAAGCCAAGGCAACGCGTGGATGCTTGTATATGCAGATGCCGGTCCAGGAGGTAAGCGCACACATGTCGAGCAAGCTTCGAGGACATGATACTATTCAACTCGCTTCACAGTACGGTACACTTCAATTCAGCAAGTACGACGAAATCGAGAAAAAGGGCTATCGAGCGACAGTCGAGATACTGGAGCGCTGGGAAGATGAAGGGAAGCTGCCTAGCTTGACCATTGATGGACCCAATGGGATGAGGGGCAAGGCTGTAAAGAAGGGAAGGAGTGCGAGACGCAATTCGGTATAGACCACGCTAGCTGGGGATTTTCCTTCTTCGATCACACGTCAATCTGTATCATAACGTTCAAGGGACCGATTCGGTTTCAAGATGATTCATCTACGTAGTTGAAACATGATTGAGGGGGAAACACTAGGTGGTGGCACATGCTGGGTGAAACTGCAACATACAATATTTCTGCCAAAGTGCTATTTGTGGTGTAAGGATGCAGGCGAGAGCTTTCGAGTGCGGACAGTATATGTAGCAAGAGCAAAATCATGGATGGGGCACAAATGCAATCGCTTTCGATGGCGGAACAACGAGAAATAAATAGAGTGAACAATTAGTCAATAATAACGGATATGCTGCAGGGGAACTGCACAAATACACCAATGTGCAGGCTGGGTGGAGTGGGAAGACGCGGGCATGCGCGGACAACGTGTGCACGATAACACATGATCACAGGACCGAAGAAAGTACATCAAGGGGCTGATTCAACGTGTCAGTGGAGAAGCCTACCACGTGTACACCAATCACACACCTACACGTCTAGTGAACGACTTCATGCTTATGGAAACCCAACAACAAGAGCGCATCCTCGATCTTTACACCAGAGTACGTCATGGCGTTCATCCCCGAATCGTAATCGCTAGAACCACTGACGGGGGCCAATCCGACGACCTTTGGGAATTCCTGGAAAGCGGATGGCTCGACGAGGCCCATATCCATGGGCTCCATTCCGTCGTGGACAGGAGGGTGCGCCCTTGCCCGTTTGTTCGGAGGTGGGGATGATGACACCTCAGTGAATGGGGTCACAGCCTCCTGATACTCCTCCTCGCTCCGGTCGTCCATCTCCTGATCCACGATGTCCTCGTAGACGAGGTCCATGGCATCGTCGTCACCGTACATGGAAGATCCAGATGAAACATCGGCACTTGTAGAAACTCCTGAACGCTTTCCGCGCTTGCGAGCATTCTGGCGGATATTGCGGAACCAGTTCGTTACCTTGCCGATATCCCTAGAGAGTAATCAGTGACTTGTTGCTAGGTTGCCACTGAGGCATGCACTCACATGCCGATCTCCAATGCCAGCGCATTTCGCTCTTCTATGGAAGGGGTCAGGGTCCGATGAAGCAGTTTTTTCAGCGCATGGAGCTGATAGGGCTCTGGACGAGACCGCCGAGGACGTGAGAGTCCATCCTCGGCCTTGGCGCTCTCACTACTGTTATCGTAGTGTCTGCCTTCATCGATGTGAAGGTCCCTCGGATCCCTGGCGTAGGGTAGGATGCTTCCCCGCGTTCGCGGAGAAGAGACGCGAGAACTTAACGAATGAGGTAGTGACACTGTACTCCGAGGGGGGGAAGCTTCCCGGCGATCGTCCCCCCCGGCGGAGGAGAGTTTTAATAACACAGGGCGAAAGTCATGTTCGGGGATTATTAACGAAGGGTGGTGGGATCGGGGTGGGAGGGGAGGATAAGACGCGTGTGATGATAACAACCCATCATCCGTCCGCGAGGGATGTCGCTGGGTCGGATGTGTGGAAACATCCGGGGTGGAAGAAGACTCCTTGTGCTTCTTTGCTTGACTGCGCTGGTTCTGAAACCAGTTTGTCACACTTTGCCAGCGCCTGGGTGAGCACATGAGCTGCGCAGACAAAGATCCGAGGCCAGGAAGACATACATGCCGATTTTGTCCGCGAGCTGTTGTCTCTGGTCGCGGGTGGGATGATCGTTGATGGCATAGGCACGGCGGAGTTCTTCTACTTGTTCTGGGGATGTGCGCATTCTTACTGCCTCATTACGACCCCTGCGGGACGGAAGAGGCTCGTTTTCGGACACGAAGCGGTTGTCCGTATCAGGCAGCGTGGGGTCCGAGTCAGTATTATGTAATGGAAGTACAGCCTCACTAGTATCGGGATCATGCCCACGATGGTGGGATAATGTGATACGATCCTGTCCAAAGAACTCGGACGGACCAGCGAAAAATGAGCTTTCGAGGGCGGTTTCTTGTGATTTATTTTGGCTGTGAGGGATACCGACAAGGGGGTCGGCGAGAATGTGGTCGTTGAGATGCAGATCCTTTTGCCTGGATCTGCGAGTGGACGAGGTATGCGAGCGAGGACGAGATGAGTGCGGGAGCTGTGCTGCGGGGACAGGGGGAGTGGAATTGAGCAGGTTTGCTATTGAGGGTAGGTTGGAAGGGGGTGGTTGCTTGGACAACTTGTCCGGTGCGCCAGGATCATTTGCAGAGGGGACGGGATATTTTGGCGGGGTTGCCCTGTTCCGCTTCTTGGTGGAGGCTCGCTTGTTCTGAAACCAGGCATTGACAGTCTTGGTCTCCCTGGATCGGTGGCAATGTGTGAGCGCCGACATCAGACAAGGGCGGTTCAGAGATGGATAGGTGGCCAAAAGAGGGAACTCACATTCCAAGCCGCTCAGCGAGCTCTGTGCGCTCCTCCAGACTGGGGTGTTCGTTGCTGTCAAAAAGCTCGTTGAGGGCGGCCAGCTGGACTGGACTATGGCGATGGCGGGGTTTTTTAGCGGTGGACTTGTCAGGGTCATTTGGCCTGCTGGACTGTCTGGCAGATGGCTGTCCGTCGACAGACGGTCTGTCGTCGTCGCCATCGCAGGGGGGGGTGTAGGGGGGCGGAGAAGGGGCGGACCTGTGGTGGGATGGGGAGGGGAGTTTGAGCCGGTCCATGGGGTGGTCTGGGGAGAAGAGAAAAGTCAAGCTTGCGACATGACAAAGGCACTGTATATTGGGCTCTGGCAATATTCCATATCGGCACCTTTTTTAACAACTCTGTGCTAACGGGCCAACATTCACACGCTTACTGATCAACCATGGAAATGTGTATGGCTGGGCCCCGTTCTCACAGCACACAGCTAGGCGCCCACTGGACCAGGACAGTCCGCAGCCGTCGTCCCCACGTCCGCTCCCAGCAGCCCATCCCCCTCACTTTTTTCTCTTCTTTTTCACGGGCTTCGAGGTAGTCGCACGTGGGGTTGTATTGATTACGTCATCGTACCCTATTTCATGCCGTTCTGACTACCAGCTGGCAGGCCAGAACGGGCTGCTCTTCCCACTGCCAAATACACTTATCCGACACGACCCGCACAACCGTGGACCCTCCACCAGCCGTCGTTCTTCGAAGCCACCTCGTATCAGACCCCATCATCAATCTAGGTGCCTCCATTCGGTCATCGTGGCTGTTAGAACGGCTCGTGTGACGCTCGCTGACAGCACGCATAGACCCATGACACCAGTGGTCACCAGTTACCGCGGAGTGTCCAGTGCAGATATCATATCCTAACCAGACGGCTAATTTTGCAAGAAATCCCCATGAGAACGTACAGGTACATTGTATGTAGATGTCCAAATTACGTAATGTACAGCTATAGCTCGATGAAATCGGGTGACACATCAAGCCTTTCGCTCTCCATAGAGCATATGGGGTATTAATAATCGTAACGAGAAAGAACCGTACCTCCAAAGGAGCACCTCGTGGGGCAGGTCTGGCCACTGAAACATGTGACGACCAACATCCCATCACATCCTTGCCGTAACCGACCAAAGCTATGAATAGTTGGCAGCCCGTGACCCTCCTTGGATTTCCTCCACATCGATGTTCTTGATCCACGCGCCGATTGCGCCTCTGCATCAGTATCAGTGCACATGTAAGAGACACCCGCAGCAGACGCACAAGAAACCTTCGTGTCTCAAAAAGAGCGCACGCTTCTTGCCCTTGCTCCAGAACCGTATGGCGTACGAAAGCGTAGTGATGGTAGTTGCATGTCCTGCAACGAGATGAACGCCAGCACGACTACAATAATAGAAACGCACCGCGAATAAAACAACCCCCAAAGTAGATCCTGTCCAGCCCGTACTTCTCCGCGTTCATGTACCTGCACACCGGTCCGGTCAGAGAATCCCCAGCAAGCCCAAGAACAGCCACCACGCACGCAATCTGTCCAATGTTGTTCGATACCGCATAAAGTAGACTTCGGCTGATGTCTTCCGCCTTGAACGGCCCGCGCTCACCACCCTCCTTTCCCTCACCGGTATGCTTAAAGACTTTACCAAACGAACTCGCGATCGTAGTCGATTTAAGACCGAGCTTGGTGTAGTCTGTCCCGTAAATGTCGCCAACGAGCATGTCCACCACTGCGTTATCACCCTTTTCCGACAGGGCCAACATCTCTGCCAAGAAAAATAAGGCTCGGTTGGCAGGCGATCACGGATAAACGTTGCCTACCATCAAATGTCCGGGCGGGCGTAAGTAGGCTTAGCAAACCCCACAGGGTACCGCCACCGAGGCTCGTGCCGCTCACACGCTCGAATGTCCCATCAGCATCGACCTTGATGATGGACACCCCTGATCCGATATTGACGAGCAAACACGGCAGGTGTGCCGAAAGCTCCCCGCTTTCAAATGTGACTGCATACCTGGGTGGATTGGGCGATGGGCGTTCAAGCACAGGCCGATCAGCAGATGCCGAGGTCCTTGCTATCCCATCTCTCCCCCCCACGCCCGCCGTGCCTTTTGCGGTACCTGGATGGGAGAATTCCGAAATGAGCTCATCCGAGAAGTAGTACACCTCCTCTGGAATCATCGTTATAAATTTCATCCCTTCGATCAGACACTCCATTTCGTCCTCGCGCCGAACTTCGATCGACAGCTCCCTTTCAAACAGCTCCCCAAACTTGTGTGCTCCCCCGCCGGTCGCCATGAGCTTGACTCCTCGGCGCATCTCTTCGATGGAGACCCCATTGGCAACAGCAGAGCGACTTATAAGCTCGGAAATGAACGTGATCAGACCGGATATATTAGAAGTCTGGAAGCGTTCAAAGTTGATGGAACCACCGGGGATGTGATGGGCTCGCGTTGTGCGCTGGAGGATCGTGGAGCGCAGCAGGTCGGTGTCAAGAGCGTCGCAATTACCACCACCATGTGAGTCGAGCACAAGGGGTGTGAGTGCGCCATTACGAGTGTGAGATGAACTTGGCGGGATGGGTGGTGAGCGTAACGATACGGAACGTGAGGATGGCGAGCCTGGGCCCGAGACGGAGATGCTGCCTGGCTCAGAGCTGCCTTGGGTCGCGGCGATGGACGGCGAAGGTGGCTCCTCAGGTGAACGAGTGAAATAGACTACTTTAGCAAGGGAGCCGCCAATCTAAAAACAGGATCAGTCAAGTTTTGCGACATGACGAGGAGTAGACGCACGTCGACAGCGATGTGGGAGACTGGCTCGATGTAATTTGGAAGGTATATCCCTCTACTATCTCGCGTCTTGGATAAGATGCCCCGTCAGAGAGCGGAGCGTGCGGAACTGTTCAAGCAGCACGTACTTCAGGGGACTCCTCCGCCAGGATGACGGCGCCTCTGGTATTGACATGGATAACCTTTGGCGTGGGTAGCGGCGGGGCTGGCATGGTCGACAACGCTGAGCTTGCCGCTGTCTTCCTGCGTTTGAGGTCTCGCGGAGTGCAGGGGGTTGGTCACCGCCACGGTTAAAATACTTGACGGTCAACGTTTAGCGGACACGTTCCGATCGTTGACTGAAACGTTCAACTCGGACAAGAGCTCGAGTCGATCTTGTGACTTATAAGAGCGTCGGGCTCACTCATGACTTGGAAATTCAGAGCTGGACCGGTCTGGCGAGTGATCCGGTGAGCACCGACACCAGGCTATGGCCTGTCCGGTGCGGCCATGAGGAAGCATGTCATCTGCTCAGTCTACGAGATAAAGTATACATCATCAGCTGCTGATCGCAGACACAACCAAGGCGCATGCCCTCTCTTGTTCCGCACGGACACCGAGCTCGAGAGTGACACCTTGTCCTTTTGAGAACGTCATCCGACATCTTACAAGCACCTTTCCCCCTCCCCCTGTGACCAATCCAGACAGCTGGAGCGTGTGCACCGACGCGGAACCCGCGGTCTCAGTGCCTCCAAGTGGCTCCATGTTAACGATCTCGATGATCGAGTCGCAGGCAGCTGTGAAAGGGCCCGCGTAACGACGCACCGTGATTGGGATCGTCAGTAGCTATACACGGCATATCGAAAGTTGGACGCACCTTGGATGCTTTCCATAGCAGTGAGGTAGAATGTCTCAGTAGCATGTGCACCCGAGCGCAGCCGATCCCACTCCGACGAGAACGAGGAATAGCTCGGTACTATGTAGTCCCCACCGGCTGTAAGCTCCACCTCCTCTAATTGGTACTCGTCTTCGTATCCTTCCTCTTCTGGTTCTCCCGTCGAAGGGTCGAGTTCCTTACTAATGAACTTGAGAACGCATTGGAACGATGCCGTAACGTATTCCTCCGGCGAATCCCGCGAAAAGGAGACGTAGACGATACTTGGTGAGGTGGATGCCATGAGCGTCGGAACAGGAAGAATAAAGTCTTCTGTCAACCCTGACTCCGTCTGGGGCTGCATGACGACAGACACCTGCTCCAGCACAGTGTCGGGAAGGGTATTCGAGACGTTGAACTGCATCCGAATCAGCGTCCTGACAGAAAGATGACCCACATCTGCTGCATACCTGAAACACGATATGTTCTTTGAATACGTGCTTCACGCACGTCACCTGGTATTCTGTCTCTGTCTCAGTTAGCTGTGCCAGTTTCGTGCTGCTATTAATAATTGGGCCGTAATCTGCCAACTCGACAACTTCTGCTAGCTGTTGTGCATACGTGGACTGTGTCTCCGCCGTGGTCGGAGGCGGCGGCGATGCATTGGTTCTGGCAGGCACTGCGACGGTGTCTAACGTGCTCGGCCCTTGAAAACATTTCGTAAGGTTATCTCCTATCTCACAGGATGATATCTTACGGCTTGCTTCTGCCGCCAGTTGGGCACGACTGATCTTTGGTACCGCAGAGGAGTCGAACGGTTGCGAGGCAGCGGTCGGATCATTGACGTATGTAACAAGCTTGGACTCCAGTGCGGCCAGAGAAAATACTGATTCTGTCCAAAGCTATCGTTGCCCATCACGGTATTGATAGCAAGGGTAAAAACATACCTTCCTTCACATACGCATCTGCAAGTGGTTTCTCCTTGAAGACCCTCACGTACATGGCTGCGCGGTCACGAACCTCGTCGTCAACATCATCCAAACACCTTGCAGGAATTATGAGCCCCACTCAACCAAAGAATCCGACGACCAACCTGCAGAGCAAAACACCAACACTGCGGCGTAGACCAGCATCGATGGCGTTAACACCGAATTTCGCCAGACTTGACACAGCTGCAGCACGAACAGTTGCGTTCTCCAACACCACACGGTTGTAAATATACCGAATGTACTTCGTAGGTTGGGGAGCCTTTGGTCCCTCGACGCCGAGCAGATGAAGGACGCGCACGGAGAGTTTGGTAAATTCGCAGTCTTCGATGAACTCGCACAAGTGCGAAAGTGCCTGTTCCTTGCAGTCCGCAATGTACTTGATCATGTCGAACATGGCTTCCACGACTGCCCGCTTGAACTCATATCCGCCCTCGTCGCGCAAAACACCTGATAGAAAAGCGAGCATCGATACGTGCTTGGAAGGAAATTTGAGACAGAGGGAACGGATGGCATCGATGACAATGACTTTGAACTCGTCGCTGATCTCCGACATAAAACCTGTAATCTGCTTCATAAGACGATCCACTGATGCTTCGTTGCCAGTCTGAAAAAATATGAGCACTAATCGGACTGAAGAACGAGCATAGTCTTACCTTGAGGAGAGTAGTAATAGCATATGTGGCAACACTCCTGTTGGGATCAGCGATGAGGTTTTCAAGGTCGACGTTGCAGGCAGCGACGCTCGCCGGGTGTGTCAAAGCAAGTGCAGCGAGAGTACGGGTTGCCGCGAACTTCAAGACCGGCTTAGGGGATGAAAGGAATAGTTGTAGGACTGCATGGCCATTAAAAACAAGCTGCCGTACCGGACGGGAGAAAACAAACCTGCGATAGGCTTGGTCAGTTGTGCAGCAGGCATGTGCTTCATCTCGCAAATAGCACGGGCGGCTTCAAAGTTCACCATGTCGCTCTTATGCCGCAGCCAACCCTCAAGCAGATCAAGAATCTGCTTTTGTGTGCTTGAATGGCGGTGAGACCCAGATGCTTGACACTTCCTGGCGAACCACGTACTTTAGGTCTTCCTCCATAACCTTGGCAGCATACCGAATGAGCATACACAGAGCCATCGAGTTCTTCAGTGCCGTGCCCGCCCCGGACTTGCCACCGCCAAGTTGCTGGATCGTCTTGGTGACTGCCATCCTATCTTGCTGGCGAATGAGGTAAAGCAAACCAAGAGCATGATACTGGGTGATGTAACTCGTGGAAGGTATAGGTTGATATCCGCTGTTCGATGAGCTCGAGGATCCGAAATTGAGATAACCCCCTGAGGAACTACCAAATAAAGAGGGAGACGATTTTGGGTTAACTGCTTCCTGGGCCTCGTTGACCCATCGCTTCACGACGTCTTTCGCGTGAGGAAAGAGATGATAAGAAGAAACTAATGCGGCAGATGATATAGAGGGCGTCCGATCGACGATAGCGGCCTTGAAGAAACGCTCAACGCCTTGGGTCATAGAGGGCTACAGAGTGTGAGTCAGTCGCAATGACGACAAGCTGCTAGCACCTCACATCGATGATCCGGCATAATGCACGGATGGCGTTCGGCCTGTAAATGACCTCCGAATTCGGCTGCATGTCTTTCATAATACTGCTTGTAACCATAATCACATCTTCTGCTGTAGAAGCTAGCTCCTTGATTGCGAGGTAGACCATCTGCCTTAACGCGCTCTGTGCAATACATGATGAACGTTCCGCAAGCCGGCACATGTCAGTCGACTTACATCTTTATGTTGGAATAGTTTTGTGGTGCCAAAGAACAATGTAGTAGCCTCCTGCGAGCTGAAATTCTCGCCAATATAGAGCAGATGAACGATCCTTGTGAGGAGAGCTCTGCACTTGCGCGGGCTGATGGGCGAGTCATTGAAGACGCGGGCTTCCTGGATAATTGTTGTTTTATTGTTATAGTAGGAGCTAAGGCCGCTCTCCTCTTCTTTTTTGGACGCGTAAGCCATGGCAGGCGACGGTGAGCGATTCGGGCCAACGTTGTGCTCGGCGTGGTCGAACGAGTTTTGTTGGGAGTTGTTTGGTCGGTCATAGCACCCTAATCGTCTGCAAGTTGTCTTGCCATCCATTCGCCGTTCTGTCGATGCCATGGTCTCATTGAGTCCTTCGCGGATAACAACACAGAAGATAGTTTGTTCATGCACACGCGTGCCCGTTATGTTTCCCAACGGATCGCAATTACATTTCAGATGGCTAAAATATGGACGAAAGGGTACCCGACTTGGCAGGGAGTCAATCCGCAAAGCAGCTATATCGCTTGGACTCTAAACACCAGTCATTGGACAAAGACGAGCAGAAAAAGGAAATTTTAGGGAGGTGCATTTTCTGATGAACTTGGTTCACTAACAATTGCGCCCTGACTTATCGAAATGTGTACGGTGGCACTTGTGTCGTGCCAGAGCCGTGCCGAGAGTTTCCCATAGTAAGGTCGCCCATCATCACTACAGCCCGTGGAGACCTCGAATTTGACCTTAATCATGCTTGAAATAGACATTCTACACCGGTCAGGTAACGCCGGCTTGTCGCGGGGCTTCAAGCTGTCGTACGCGCCTGCAATGTAATATGTCAGGCTAGCCAGTCGCCACATACATGAAACAATCACATCGATATCCCGGGCGAGGTAAGGCTATACTGCAGATCCCTGAATGACGGGTCAAGTGGGTCATCCCGATGAAACTGCTGCATAAGCCTTGTTCCTAAGTACCTTGCCTACAGGAATTCCGCAGGAATGAATCGCAATAAATGCGGCTGGGGTGCACACCCAGTGGCTGACCGAGCGCAATGGACGCCACGAATACTTACCTATCTCGGTTTTTAGAGTTCCATCAACATTTGGAAACTTCTGTCTTTCTATTACGACAGCGACCGATTACTTATCCGCCAGTGGCATTGTGGTGGAATTCTGACACAGAATCAACAGTAAGCCATCCACCGATCTAGCATGTTGGTTTCATCATACCCGACACAAGTAACTCCGCACTGCTCCAATTCAATGTACTTGGCCAAGGTTTGAGCTTCACATCAAGAAGGGTTGTCATATCCGATGTGTATCAGGTGGTTCTGTGGCGTGGCGAGGAACGAGCGGCGCCAGGGAGTGCAGTCCTTAGACAAGCGACGGGAAATGGAATAGGATCTTTTCCCCGCCGCCATCTTTCTCACTCGTCCACCGATCGCGTGACTCTCAATTCAACCGAGCAGGATAATGGGCAAAATCTGTGTTCTCTTATCAATCTCTCCCACCGCTCATTCCATATCCAGTTCGTCCGAGGAGGTTTACCTTGAGCATCAATTCAGCAATAGATATCAAATCGTACAGAATCGAGACAGGAATTTAGTGTTTGTGTCCATCCAAATCGCAGGCAAGAGGCTGCTCCCGATGGCTCGTATATGGATCCAGATCCGAGACGATTGCAATGTCAGGAACTGGAAGACTGGTCCTCACCGGGTTCTTGGTCAAATCCACCCACCGCAACTCCTCGTCGACCTGCTGCTCGGCGCCAGCCAATGGTGTCTGCTGTCTCGTCTAATCGTGTGATTGAAAATGGGACCCAGAAAGCATATCAGGAGCTGGCAAGATGCCTGCGTTGGATCACGATGTGCCAGCCCAATGAAAGTGGGTGCTCAATGAATTTCATGGACTGGATATGACAAGTGTAAGTACACGTGTAGTATGCGGAGTAAAATCATACAATATGCCGAGTACAATACGCTGGATGCAATGCTGAACAATTCACGTTGAATGTAACACAAAGAAAGCACATCCAACCGCATCATCCGAATTGAGGACGATCAGTGCCTCTTGCGGGCATAAACGTTGTATATCGGGACATAAACTGGAGTTACCGCCTCGTCGAGTTCTGCGCATGCATTGCGTTCCATAGCATCGACAAACTCTACCGGAAGTCCCTGGCCGAGTAGAAGTGGCCGCCCAGATTTCAGAAATGCCTACAGAACAGAATAAAAATTAAGACCGATGATTCCGCGGTGGGTGTTGCTTACCTTGATATCATCCCTCAAAGTCGTCCCAATTTCGTTCCAGAAAATCGTCTCTGAATCATTTCCACGCATCCAGGGAGAACACGGTATCCAATACACCCGAAACACCACATCTTCGAATGCTGGGTGATTGGACATCCACTCGTGCAAGTGAAGTGCCGCATCTGCATCGCCCCCCCGTTGCTTGACTGCCCGATTTGCATAAGACATCCAAAGAGGTGTCCATGGAGGGTGGAAGGATCCGGCGGGAGGGAGGACTGGCTGTTTGTCGATTCCTGTGAAGTAGAAGGGAAACTCGGAAAGCTCTATAAGACCACCCGGTCGGAGCACATGACTTATTTGGTCGATCATATTCTGATAGTCACGGATCTGATACACACAAGTAAAGTTTTACGGTCGGTAGAAGAGAAGAGTAACTCACCCCCGACGAAATGAGCTGACAGTGTACAGCATTGAAGTCACCGTAAAAATGCTCTAGTCCAAGGTTGATATCGTCAACCTCGCTTCTATATCCGGGGACAATACAATGTCTGGTACACGAAAGACAGGGGTATGTGCTCTCACCTGCAATTTGAGGGCATGGATCTGGATATAGTCAAGAGGGATTTTGTAAGATCGAGAACGTGCAACGCTTACGGGGACTGCATGGGAACAAGGTCAACAGCTACCGCACTGCAATTGGGGAATTCTCTCGCAACGTCCATGATCCTGTATACAACGATAAGTCCACAACTTGAATACCGGGAGGTATTGGCTTACCAGCTGCCGCTTCCACAACCGAGGTCGAGGACGGCCTTGACTTCGGAGCCGTCGTCCGCCATTATTTGCGGAAAAGGAGGAGGATACTTTCCGATTGCCCTGCAGAAGACTTGATGTTGCTTGTCTTTGACATGAATGAGAGAAAGGATGGAAGGAAGGGGTGGTTGAACGGACCGAGGCGTTCCAACTCCTCTTCGTCTGCTGGAAGGCAGTAGACCTCAGAGTAATTGTTGATGCCCCTGCCGTACTCCTGGCGGTAGGCCTGTGCGCGCAGTGAGCTTGTGAATGACAAGACGGAAGGGACAGGGGATGGGGAGCGCATCGACGGGTCGACGGATGTCCTGGAGGAAGCCACACTGGAGTCGATTGACATTTCGGTGTAACGATCTGACTCATTGTCGCTGTCTCCGTCGTCGGAGGGGGTGTCTGAATGGTGGTAGGAAAACATTGTGGAGGCCAGTGGGAGCATGGAATGGGATGAGTATAAATGAGACTTGCGGTTTGAGGGGGGTCGGCGGACATGGATATTGCTCCGTCATTCACTCATGCCGCCGCAACCGCGTGAATATAAATTAGTAGACCCGAGGACTAAAGCCCATTTCAGAAAGCGCACCGCCTCAGATTGGGCACATTCGGAGTTTGAATCTGGGTAACTCTCCGGACGGCCCAGTCTCGCCGAGCATTTCCTGCCGAGTCACTCAGGTCTCACAATCCCGTCGGACACGGCAAAGAGTTGATAACTTTTTAATAATAAGAGCAGTTACAATGAACCACAGCACCTGCCAAATTAGGGACCTTCGGCGGGAGATACACATTCAAAGTCCACCTCCATGCCGGAAAATCCCGGGGCCCTACAACGTTCTGATCTTCTCCTCCGCTAGAATCGCCTCGTCTTCTTTACTTTCTGACGCCTCTTTATGTCGCCAAACTCGCGACGGAGGTGGCATTCTGAGCTCGGGTATGGTAGCGTCTCCGATGGGCCTATCAGATCTAACCACAGTGCATTCGGCTGTCGAACTCCGACTGACACATATCCACTCGATCCCTGACAGCCTGCCACTCCCGAAGTCAATCTTTCCTTTGACATGCACTTTTGGCAGCAGCCCCGCTCCATACACGAATACAAGTACATGATAACATTTCATTGTCTTTTGTCTCCAGCAACCATGGAGCGTCCCTGGGTACTTACTCATGGGATGCCGTCACAATCCATGCTGAATATCACCTTGGCGTCACTCTTTGATCACCATATCGAGACCCGACAAAACGAGAGTTCCTCAGGGTAACAGCCGAACCTTTCCGTGGGATACAGGGCCCACTGCGGACGTTGAGAGATCGTGCTTACCGAACCCTCGACCGCCGGGAGCACGCGTGCCGGTCAGTTCGTATTACAAGATGTACGGGCACAGGCCTAGGACCTCGCCGCCGACTGGTTGACCGTGGTGCTGCGAGGAACCCAGGATGTGCAAAAAAAAATCACTACATACTTTCCGACACTCGAGAAAGGGCCGGCTCTTCCCTACGAATCTGCGCAGGTGATTTAACTAGTATACAGTTTCAGAGACCAACGGCAGCCGTTAGTTCAGACATGTTAAATAAAATAAAAGTTAGTAATCCTTCCAACCCATAGACCATAATTAGGATGTATGTACAGTCGACTCCCTTATAACACATACCCCCTCGGGAGAGCCTCAAAAGTATGTGTTATGGGGGAGTATGGGTTATTGGAAGGGTCAACCGCGCACAAAATGAGGTTTGGGAACTCCACAAAGGTA
>JBBPMH010000301.1:0-35637 GCA_038090235.1 Pulveroboletus ravenelii | reverse complement strand
CGAGGCTTGTAGTACTCCATGCTCATGCGCGGTCGTCAAGTCGGGGTCTACGGCCGAATCTGCATGTGAGTGGGCCACGTGAGTGATAACTAGCGACCTGGCCTGGTACATATACGAACGTTGAGCCCCCCATGGATCATCACCTTCGTCCCACAACTCCGGGATGCCCTCCTCCACGTTCGATACTCCCCTCGAGCTCCCACTTTCTCCAGAGACCCTCGCCGCGGTCAACGACCATCTCCGCACCCTGGAGCCATCCGAAATCCTCCAATGGGCCCTGACACACATTCCCCATCTTTATCAAACGACCGCATTCGGCCTCACTGGCCTCGTCTCCGTCGACATGCTCTCCAAGATCGCACCCACGCCCAGCGATCGCCCGCCCCTCATCTTTATCGACACCCTCTATCATTTCCCAGAGACATACGCCCTCATGGGCGAGGTAGAGGAGCGGTACGGGGTCAGCGTGAACGTGTTCAAACCCGAGGGATGCGCGAACGTAGCAGAGTTCGAGAAAAGGTTGGGAGAGCGGCTTTGGAAACGGGACGAGGAGATATATGATTTCGCGGTCAAGGTCAGTCGTCCTGGCTCTCGTCACACCCCCTCTCCATCGACGATGTCCATCGCAGGTCGAGCCTGCCCAGCGTGCATATCATGAATTGAACGTCCGAGCAGTCATCACTGGTCGACGTGCATCCCAGGGTGCCGATCGTGCCTCTCTCCAACCGCTCGAGGTCGATGCTACCGGTCTCCTCAAGCTGAATCCTCTCTTTGCGTGGAAATTCACTCAAGTCGAAGAATACATCAATGCAAACAATGTCCCACGAAACAAACTACTTGGTCAGGGGTATAGGAGTGTTGGCGATTGGCACAGCACGGCCAAGAGTGGGGAGGGAGACGCGGGCGAACGTGCGGGACGATGGGCAGGCAGAGAGGAGAAGACAGAGTGCGGACTACACAAGGACTACTTTGCGATGAAAGCAAAAGCCAAGGTGCTGTCATCACGTCTCTTGGATTCACAGGTGGTTGATACCGAGCGGGCTGTCTAGGCTGTAGAAGGACAGGCATAGACCAGACCGATAACTAAGTTTGCTGGATATGTGTGACTAACCCTACTAGTATGAACGGAATGGCATTTTCAAGCCGCAATGCAGTCATTCCCATGACACGGCGCACCGTTCGTGACGTGATTTCACCGATGCGATTCCACTTTTCATGATCGCAAGAACGAGGGTGTACTTGACGATCGCTTGTGGATATTATGAGCTGGTGCGAGAGTCGATGTCACCTACCTTTCAGAGTCATAAATGAAGTGGTTTATGAGGATCTGGACATAACTCGCTAACGTGTTGTGGCTTCGAGCCTGGCCCGTAGGATGTAGATGAAAACATCATAGTACTGTCTCCGGTGATGCGTGGCGCGAGCTTGCAACCTGTGTCCAACCATCAAATTTGTTATATCAAGCTGGTTTGGCGTCCAGAACTTGAATAGGACAGCCAGTCACGGCCCAGGTACGCCATGGCCCAAATCAAGCCCGCATCCCTGCCAACAACGGCCGGCTAGCCTGTGGGCTGAGTACTCGAAAGCGTATTGGCACTTATCTCGAGAAATTGACAAAGCTGTGCAACTCTCGACTGGGTGCGGGTCGTGACCAGGCCGTCTGGTGCACGTGACCTGACTTGATTACCCTGCGCCCCGTTCGGTACTAGAGGCATGGCGTAACTGCGCAGTCGGGTCAGCCACTCCACGCGTCGTACTTTTATTATGTACCTCTGGGCGCCACTGCGACAACCGGAAGGTGGGCTTGGCGGATTCAACTGGAAGATTGTGCAATCTGCATGTCACTGTCTCGCGGTGCGTATCGACCGCCTTCCTACAAGTTGTGCCAAACCATGGACTGATTCGAGAGATATATCAAGTACAGTCGAATATCGAAAGTAGGGCTGAGGTGTGGAGTTCATATCTGAAGCTAGCCACAGCCCCATAGTACTGCCATTCGAAGACAGGAAAACATGCCTGGATCCTTCGCTATGCAATAGCCCCTACGATGAAGGGGCCTTGAATTCATATCCGCCTCATGTCTATTTTCTGTAAGACTGCACGTGTTGGTGATGGTGATGGCGGTCATATAAAAAGGAGAACCTCCGCGCGGGGCTTATCCCCACCTCTTTCCCCCCTCCCTCATGAACGTCGCTGGCCCTTCTCGAGCCCCGCCTTCTGGGCAACTCGCACCAACGGGGAGAGTCGAAAGTACCTATGAAGAGGATTTACTGGGACTCTTGGGCCACCTCAGTGTCGACGAGATGGACGAGCTCCAGACGTTTTTTACGCGCAGAACGCACACTGGGAACCCGTTGTCGGATTATGATGTTGCTATGAGTGATTTACTTCAACAGGCTCGTGTGTTGGCGGTTGCCAACGAAGATAGGTTGCTGGCGCGACGAATCGCTGCTGGGGAGGATGCCACTGTTAACCAGAGGCCAGTGCGGATGCCAGGTGCAGAAGTTCCTCTGCCAAATCATAATAGGCGTACGGTTGCGCCGTCTCTGTCCTTCAAAGTTGGCTGGGGGAGATTGCGCAGAAGGACGGGAACCCAGCAAAATCGTGACCAACAACATGGATCGCAGGCTGCCAGGTATGAGCAGTATGGTTCACGCTTGGATAATGATTGACCGTTTCTCCCACATAGAAATGGTACCATGAAAGTTCAGACATTGACAGGATGGTTCCCCGGGATAGGTTGGGTACTTGGCCCAAGGCCGGTGACAGAGCCTTCTCCAACAAATACCGGTACCGCTGCACCAAGAATCCTGGCAGTCGACCGGTGTGTCCATCTCAAGTTCTTTTATATACGAATCTCCTGTTGAGAGGTGTCGCTGTCGGCAGTGCAACTGGCCATGACTGTGTCATCTGCCAAGATCCAATTCACGGCGCGGAAATTCGCGCGCCATGTGGTCACTTTTATGACATTGGTTGCATCAAAAATTTATTCCGGTCTGCAGCCAGAGATGAATCGCTCTATCCTCCTCGATGCTGCAAGCAGAACATTCCTTTTGCTCAGGTTCAACCCCACCTCTCACAAGCACTCATCACGGCCTTGCAGCAATTTAGCACCCTCAAACGCGTCTACTGTTCATCCCGTACATGTAGCCGGTTTTTGGGTCCCCTCTCAGAGGACGCCTCTGCGAGCAAGGTGTACACCTGTCCTGCTCCAGGATGTGGCAAGCGGACGTGTGGCAAGTGTCGTGAGCAGTACAGTGGTAGTACACACGTCTGTGATCCCGATGCGGACGCCGCTGAAGTCCTCGCACTCGGCCGCGCCTCTGGCTGGGCCCGCTGCCCGGGCTGCTCCCAAATGATCGAGCTCCACCTAGGCTGTTTCCATATGACGTGCCGATGTCGTACCGAATTCTGTTACCTCTGTCGCGCGCAATGGAAAACGTGTGGATGCCCGCGGTGGGACGAACGGCGGTTGCTGGCAGCCCCCGAGAGGGTGGATGCACAGGTTGAGGAGGGCGGTGCACGGCACAACGTTGCGCCCGTACGTGTATTAAATGCAATACGGCGACCTATGACTGCTGTTGCTGCGCTAGTGCCGCCTCCAACTCGCCTGCGAACGCCGACCGTGTTTTTCGTTCTCCTCCCTTTCGCCATCCTTTATTTTCTTTTGTTTTTTTCTGTGTCTGTGTTCGTTGTCCTGCACGGCCACTTACCAGCCAGTACGCGAGGTGCGTGAATGGGTAGCGTATATTACGTACTTCTATATACTTGGGTGTGCTGTATCGATTCACATTATCGATGGGATGGCCTGCAAGGTGCGATATCGTTCGCCATCATTCGGTTCGATCCACTATCAAAGACGACGATGACGCGGTGTTTCTACTCTTACAGGATACTGAATGCCATAGACTAGTTGATGCGCATCATCGGAAACAGTCACTGTCTGGCAGTTGCTCGAGGACAACCTCGTCGAAACATCATGTTAAGCAGAAGGCTGGACCTGCACATTTGATCGCAAGAGCACATTCATGACCGAGTTTCAAAAACTGCGATTAAACGTAGGCACTACTGCACCTGAAACGAGGGTGATGATTCGAAACGCGCGCTGCGCTATGTACCAAACTTGCCGACATGGATGCTAGTAGGGTAAATCTACCCTGTATTGTGCAGTAACAGTTTCAACTTGTAAACTCTGACAAGACAACCACCGTACCGGTATCATCCATCGTTCCATGCCAGGTATATATAAAAAGATTGACTGCGAACTGGGTTGTGGGACTCCGATGTTGACATTCGTTATCTCTCTTATCTATGCGGCCATCTGCAAAGATCGCGATAAAGCTCGACAGTCAATCGCATTGCTCTGCTAGAAATATGGTCCGTGTGCGTCCCCGTTCGTCTATGTTGAATCGATCCGGTTCGATCGTTGATATTCGAAGCCCGGAACTCGCCGTCATCCTCATGTGCCGGATGGCTGTTGGAAAAAGGCCTCCTTGCGAGCGCGATCAGGACCGATATCCGTTTTCAAAACGACTCCCGGAGGGGGTGTTACTCACCTCGCGTATCAACACTCATGAGATCGCCGATCTTTCACGCCCACCGGCGACACCCTCGTAGATGTGTTCTTTTTTTTTCCTGACAAGCTCGGTGACGGTAGAGGGTCATATCAGCAACAGGCGGCGACTCTCAAAAGTCACAGACTCGGGGCCGGAATGCGGAGATTACCTCTGGTAACCGATAGTCACCAACGGGCCGCAATTGCTGAGAGTGAAGAGAGCACGGAGATAACATCTAACCTAAAGAATGAGGATGAGATTTTTCGGGACCGATCGGGGGCGGCGCATCGCTCCGCTCGACAATACCCAACTCACAGCAAACACTGATCTGCGTATATCGCGACCAGATCGTCAGATGCGGGAACCTCGTGATCGTAGTGCACGACCGTGTATACCCGATGGCTGCGCTAGCCTCGGAGGATGCAGCACCACATCAAAAAAAGAGCCGCCGGTCTAAGAAAAAAGATGGACCCAGCGTTTCAGCCCTACACCATACCTCCAGCCGAGCGCGCTCTTACAGACTCTGATTTGTTTTTTAATTTCCGTCCACCAAACCTTTTGTCTTTTGGCCAGACTAGAACTCACCTACGGCATCAAGCATGATCCCGCTGACAGTGATCTGGTGGCGACGCGCTTCTTTCTGAGATGGAGGACTCTCAGGTGCTAGTTACTACTCTCCCCTCCGTGCCCCTCAACGGTGAGCTCCACATCGTACACAAGGTTCCGGGTAGTGGCGTACCTTGTTTGACCGGTGTCGGCTGGTTAAACCTTGAGACCATCACAGGCTAGACTGAAACTTTGTCCACCAGATACGGTCCCACGCATCACTTGGAAAGACCTGAGTCGAGATCTGTTTTTCTTTTTCCCGGCTGGGACATCATTGAGCATTCCCTCCCGATCGCAACGCTGGGAGTCGAGCGATAGGAACGTGAGATAAAAGCTCGTGACCTGGCAGTTGTTCGTAAGAACAAGGTGGGATTCAACATCATCGTCATACCCAAGTAGGATTCGACTCTGGTATATATTTGTTAATGCGGGTCGACCGCTCGGCAGGAGTTTGGTTTTCAAGGACGTGATCGCTAAAAGCCGTCTTTCGAAAACCGATGGCAGTATCCGAAATGGACATAGTTTGGCCCTGAAGCGCGTGAGCACCGATTTCGTCCCTGGGAGTCGTAGGTTTCCAGTCACCTCACCACAACGACAACGATGTGTGTACGTCGACCCCAGATCGGTCGGTACGACTCGGGACGACCCGGGCCGACAGTAAGCGGAGGGAAACATAACACTCCCAGATTTCCCACATTTAGTATGCGCTGACCCTGAAGCCTTTCTCCTTTTTCCTGCTTCTAGTGGGTGAGGTCGGGGTTGTTATGGCGTCCAGGGCTGTGTGCGCGCGTGCACGCTGTCGACGCGGTTGGGACTGTCATGCTAGCGGGTATTTCCCGGGGGAAAAAAACCGTGTTGGAACGTGTGTCTTGGGGACGGGTTTAGGCAAATGGCTGGATGCTACCGAGAAGGGACCCTGGCGGTTAACGACAAAAAGGTTCAGATGAATCATTAACATTTGATCTTCAGCGCCGAAAATCATATCAGTCGAGCGAAGAATGTCGAACTAAGTTCAATAAGAACCTGGCAGTTACGCCCCGCAACAAACCAGACATGTAACGTGGATGCATTCATTTGGAGTATCTAGAACACATGTTGATGATTGAGGGATCTCATACGGATGCAGGATCTATCTACAGATGCCAAGTGCACTACAGAAAAAGTGTCTTCAAAGTGAAAAAAATATTTTCAATGGGGTTTAAGTGAACAACGAAATTCGACGTTGAACTATGCTCTAAGCATCGTCCAATTTTTCAGGACAGAAAGTATGGAAACAAAAAAGAGGAATGAAAAATAGGAAAAGAATATACATACAAAATAAAATACACCTTCACTTATCGTTGTCTCTCTTTTTTCTGCTGCTTGCGGTTCGTTCGGTTCATTACATCACCATCGAGGACGATACCTTCATCGACAGATCCCGAAGAACAGCCTTGACGACGCTCAACCACGTATTGGCCCTATCCACCTCATCGAATGCGCCATCGACGTGTGCACTGATCTTTCGCAGAATCAACCGGCGCAGCGCTCTCGTATCTTCATCTTCCCCATCTCGTAACGTCGTGGCCAACGAAGTGACGGAAGACAGCGGAGAAGAGGAGCGCGAAGAACTTGCACTAATGCTGTTGCTATCCGACGGCAAAAGATAAAATAGACTGGATGACGAGAACCTTGAGTTATCCACATGGGCCTCCATCGCTCCGGTCCCAACGGGCCAACAAGCAAAGGGGTCGTCCACAGGCGGATACCGGGGACGGAGATTCTCCACCATAGCTTCCCGGACCTGAATAAGAAGCAGGTTTGCTACAGGCAACCCGGATGACATTGTCCGCTCAACTTACCCTAACCGTCCGCTTGATGATTCGTTCGGCTCGAGAGATGCAGTGGTTCGCGGTGGAGATCAGATGGTCAATCTTGATACGACAAGGACAAATTAGTTCCCGAATAGGCAATTACAAAGAAGGAATAAATTACCCCGTGCAAGCACTCATCGATGGCGGACAAGTCGCGGCTCGCGGCAGATAAGACGACATGAACGGGATGGGTGCCGTTCCCAGAAGAGGGATCGGGAACAGAAGAAGTGCTTGAGGGTCGTGAACGGCATGTAACATCCTCCGTATCCGTAATAATGATGGTCGGCTGCTCAACGTCCTCCTTTACTTGTGGGCCAACTGCGCAGTGGGGATCGTCGAGCTCGTAGCGAAGTTGAGGTCGGGGTGGTTTGCCCGTCACGACCTTCTTCTTCAACCACGCTTTAAGTTTCAAGGCGCCACTCTTCTCAAGTTTGGAATGGAACTTGTAACCCTTCAGAAGGGCCTTGAACTTGTGATCCTTGGAGCGCGGTTTTTCCTCGACCGAGGTCTCATACTCTCGTGAGAAGAGCTCCCGCTCTATCTCAATGAGAGTCGCAAGGTGGGCCTTGTACGTCGACGAATCCGCGCTGAGGATGAAGCTGTCAAGCCATTCGGGCCATGGAACCGTTCGAACGCCAGCAGGGGAAACAGTTTCAAGAGTTTGAACTCGAGTTCGAGAAACGGCTTCCGTGTTAATAGTAGCATCAGCACATTTCATCACTTTCTTATCTTTCGATAAGGACACGTCCGACTCCACAGCTGTCAATTGCGAATCTTCGGAGCCTCGTGGGGAATGGTTGTACGTCAGCTGAGCAGACCAAGAATGGGCAGGATTTTGTGCGGACAGTTGCTCTTCGGCCTCTTGTGAAACGTGATTCCACTGGCGGTCAACGGAATTGAGGATCTCGCGGGTACTGCGTACTTCCTTGGCGGCATCGTCGATTTGGCCACGAAAATATGCCAAAACATCGTAGCCCAACTGGGAAGTCTCTTGAACGACAGATGCGAATTTATTCAACTCTGCGTAATCGCGAATAAATTGACCTTCGCCAGAAAGATATTGGAAATTTTCTAGAAGTTGTTCCGAGGTCGTCGTAATGTCAAAGTCAAGCGGAAGGTGGCTCGTAGGTCCCCCAGATTCGTCAGGTGAGGGGGAATCGATAGAAGAAACCCAATTCGTGAGCGACGTGATAGAGGAGAGGGAGAGAGAGGTGCTCGGGCGGATCGTACGGTCGGACAGAGCCGACTGGGGTCGATTATACTGGCCTTCGGTCATAAAAGCGACTCTAAAGTGCGGTTTTGCCACCTCCAATGCAGTAAGTCTGTCCAAGCCAACCACAAATCATCAGATACGACAAATCAGGGGGGAAGGACGGACGACGGAGCTTACCCTCGCGAATTGCGTAAGTTCCGGTAAAACCCCGTTGGGTCACAATCTAGAAAAGCATACAACACATCGATACATTCGCCGTATTCTGCGGCTAGATGAATACAAGTCTCCTCGTTCCTGTCTCGGGCAGCCAATGGTGCATGGAGATCGTGAATGAGGTGTACAGCGAGTCGGTATAAAAGTTGCCCCGAATTTGACGCGTCAGTGACGCGTGCGAGTCGACCCAGGCAGTGAAGTGGTGTGTAGTACTCCAAGGTAGTAAACAGACTGATGTCAGCGCCAGCGCGGTAGAGTGCGTCGAGGATCTCGATGGATGGATTGGGTACAGAGACACAATAATGAACAGCGCTCCATCCTTCAAGATCGGGTACATTTACAAGAACGGGGCCATTCTCCGACGGGGATGGTTCGAAGGGCTGTGGTGAGAACAACAGGGAGTAGATCGACGAAAGATCAGCGGTGAGTACAGCATTTACAACCGAGTCGGCAATACGAGAAAGACATTCGGGGAGAAAGGCGTCGGGAGGGGAGAAAGATGCAGGAGGAGCGGTGGTATACGGAGATAGCTGTGCGACATCAATGCAAGAAGGTTCACATAGTACTTCCTTGTTTCCGCTCTAACCCAGGCCAAGGTGAGAAGCGCCTGTAGATGAAGAATCCGTCTAAAAGCGTACCTTGAATTCGCGCCAACGATGGCGGCGCAATGCCTGTTCGCACGCCCAGAGAATGTTCGGATGGGGCAGTGCGAACTGAATGGAGGAACGATGGTTCCGATCTCTCAGGTCGGGGCGAGAACCATGCGAAAGCTATGGAGGAAGTTAGCACAGACGCGGCATAACGCGACGTTCCATTCACCAATTGTTGCACGACTTCCATTCTGCAATCACGCGCGGCATCTAGAAGAGCGATAACACGTGTATCGAAGCAGGATAATACTTGTCAATGAACTTACACATCAAAGGTGTTGCACCATCGGTGTCCATGCCATCAACAGAGACAGCGCCAGCGCTAGACTCGAGCAAGAGTTGCACGACCTCGGGCATGTCGAGCCAAGCGGCCATGCCAAGTGGAGTCACGTCGTTGATCGAGTCCTGGGGCGCATTGAGGGTGAAAAGGGAGATATCGGGATGGGAGGCAGCGATGCGGATAACGTTGAGGCGGTCCTGAGACATGAACGACGCGTCGAACGCGTTGATGGTCTCCCATCTGGAGAGAGCGACGGGAACGGTAAGGGAGGGCGGCCGGTGGCGGTGGGAACGAAGGGGGACGTACCTATCAGCGGTGAGTGCGCACGTGAGGACGGTGCGGCCGGAAGTGTCGAAGGTGTTGATATCAGCGCCGGCTTCGAGGGCGTCTTGGACGGCGGAAGCACTACCTTCAGAGGCAGCCTGAAGGAGGGCGAAATTTTCAAAGGAGCGGTGTGGGCGACTCATTGCAGGTCGTCGGGGGCTTCGTGAGGGGGTGGGGAGTGCGGGATGAGGGGAGGAGGAAGTAGAGCGGGTAGATATAATATATCTATCGGGGCAGGGTGACGGACGTGTTGTGAAAGAGGTGCTTAAGAGGCAAGGTGCGTTCTGGCGAGATTTTCCATCGGGACTGGATGGCGTACGTACTTGGATAGTGCGGAGAACACGAGAACTCGGCCATTCGCTCTCGTACAATCTGCCCACGCTTGTTTGCGCCTCGAGGCCAATATAACATAAGAAAAAAGAGAAAGACAAACAGACGGTCCAAGACAAACAGACAGTCCAAGACAAACAAGACATCGAACAATGGACGAGTGCGATCGCAGCTACCAAACACTCGCAGGGACAAGATGCGCCAAGGACGAGCAGCCTCAAAGTCTGGCAGTTCACCACCACGCCCGCCGACCCTTTGCACTGCTGAACCACCCCGCTCAGCCGCTCCTTCCTCTTCCGTCCTAGTGCACTACCTCATGGGAATTTCTCAGTATAAGGTTAGTAACCCAGGCGCAACGTCAAGGCGCCTATCTCTGATGCCAGTCCAATATCCGATTGATGCCAATATCGCAACTTGAAACGGTACGGGAAACGAAACGAGATGTACGGAATAATCGGAAAACGATATGATGTGGAATACACTAATGCCCATAAAAATTTACTTTGACTTCTGCCAAATACATGAATAGGGGAGGGGCGGCTCCGGGCACCAGCTGTCTGCGCCAAAACACTAGCGGGTCGTGGCCCAAATGCTTCTAGATATGATAGTATGCTCTACAGGAATGCATCTCGTGACAGCGCGCCCTGTAACGGCACGCCGAGATACGTAAGTACGACGTCCTCCGCCAGCACCGCAAGGTCCCACTCACCTTCACTTGTTCAAAGTTGCCAATGGCCCTGTCCAAGTCCCACGCATTGTTTTGTAGGCAATCCACGGCAAACTGCACGTTCAATCCTGTTCGTTGGCAAACTCGCATAATGAGACTGCGCTGAGGTTCCGCCTGCGCCGGAGGACAACCGTCAAGTGGGGAGGCGTGGTAAAGTTAAGCGCTGCTGAAGTGAATCACGAAACTAGACAACATACAAAATTGGATAAAGCATCTTGAAGAGCTTGAGGTACCGGCGAAGTCGATGCCTGTTGCGTCACTTGTTGAAGCGGTAACGGGTCCCCAGCATGCACTTTCATTCGCCCCAGCTTCCAAGCCTCGTGGCTAGAGTACGCTCGAACACACCACTGATCAGACAGTATTGTCACGTCCCACCCATTCAGTTTCGCCCTGCCGAACACGGAACGAGAAAGAGCGGTCAGTTCCCCGCCTCGTAAATCACGACAAGCCCCAACGAACCGAGAACCAGACGGAGCGGGGGCCAGTATAAATGCCCTGTCAAACGATCGGATGCCTTGAGACGGTGCTAAGGGAACAAAAAGGTTAGCTATCATGACGTCATAACATCGTGATATTCGAAGGCACTGCGGCCCAGGGTCCACTCGGAAATGACCGAGATGGCGGTGATAATTATCGCGAGTACGGGTAAAGTAACACACCTTCAGTGAATTGACCATGGAGCGAAATGAAGAGCTTTAGGTCTTCCCCTTGCCCAACGGGCCAAGCGTCAATGCAGAACTTCTCTGGCGAACCCGAAATCTCATGCGTAGTTTTTGGAAGGGCGGACATGGCACGAATAGCAGCTTCGCTGCCGAGATGCAGGCTGTGGAATGCCTTGTCTGAACCACTGCCGCCTCCTAGCCGATTCAGGTTCCTTGAACCACCTCCTAGCCAGACTGACCAGTCCAGCTTCCGTTGGTTCGGCAATTGGGTGTGCAGTCCCTGAATCCGAGCCCGGGCAGGAATAGTAGTATTCACAGAAAATGAAAACGTCGCCGATGGATGGTAGACGTCTAAGAGCGCGGCCCGTTGATCATCAAAGAAAGGGAAGAATCTGATGCAGATTTGCCCATAGTCAGTACTAAATTGGACAAAACAGAACTAGTAGGGCGGCTCACCGCACAAGGAAGTTACTAATGATGCTGTCTTCCACCCCCGTAATAAACGAAGGTTTCATTTCGAACGGAAACGAAGTAGCAGTCGGGCGGTTCTCGGCTACTGGAGTCGATGACAGACCAGGCGTATCGAATCCGATTGTTGCAATTGCCTCTTGATCCAACATGACCAGAGAGGGAAAGCGCCGGGCCATGTCACTGATGATATAGATACATTAAGGCTTATTTATTTTTGGGACGTCGTAGCTTACCTTTTATACTTGTCTCCCCTCCCGTGCTTGAGCTCAAGCTCCCTCAGTGGGTTGCCAATCATGACCAACTCCCGAAGATGTTCCAATTTACCCTTTCTACCGGAAAGGTAGTCAACATCTCGCCAAACCTTGAGATCATTGTTTTGCAATGAGAGATTGGCGAGCTTTGGCAGGTAGTGTGCAAGAGTTGACAGTATTTGGCCAGAAGCTATCTTATTGTTGGCCAAGGAGATCGTTTGAACCTGATAATAATCAGTCGACACACTACATATAATCAAAGCTGAAACTTACAGGCGGCTTGAGATTCGAGGCAAGCTTGAAAATGACAGAAGCTTCCCTTGCCGACGACCCAGGCGCACCGGGTGGCAAAAGCCCGTGCTTCGCCAGTTCTGGGTCATCCAACATAGACTGTCAGGCAATGAAATGTGTCATTCAGTTGCCTGGCTGTATCATGCCAACGCGCCGGTGCTACTCACCTCGAGGTTCAGAAACTGCATATCTGGATTCCACCTTCTATTCACGAAATGTCTCCATATGTCAATCGTCTTCATCCCCACTGTGGGTGCTCTTCCTCCTCCCGCTACCGAGGTTGTCGCAACTGCATTCCTGCGAAGCCGTCCCACCGTCGGATTCCTCGGGCCCGAAGCACCACGGATCGATATACCCTCCATGGGTGCGCCGGCTAACTGTGTCCGCGCGGCAGGCACGAACACCAACCCACGTCCATAGCGGAGGCGAGTTCAAGGGGGCGGCGGTGGGAGCGAATAGACGACAAAGGTGAGCGCGGTGTTTTCAGATAGAACAGGAGGGGCAGAGGTTACGAGATTACGAATGAAGGAGGAGGTGAGAGTGTATGACAGAGTGACGGAACAGGAGTGAAACCATCGGTGTGAGTAGTTAAGTTACACACAAATGTGAAAGCGGCCAGCAAACAGGATACGATGTCATGTTATGCAATGATATGATGAATATGTGGGACGAAACATCGAAAGAGTAAGGTCTTGTATTTACCATGGAAGCCTTGGATGGACCCGCCTGGTGGTCTTTGAATGCATCAATCGGACGAGGGCGGTGGGAACGAATCTTGGAAACGCCTTTGCGCCCGCCAGGTCTGTCTGTAGAGACATCCCGCATGCGTTCGTCTTTGTCAATGAGCCCAGCACTCCTGAGGGCGTTTGCGGCCAGTGTGCGGCTCCCGGTCGCAGTTGTCGAGCTCGAGAACATGGGTGTGAATGCAGTACTAGTCTGAAAGAGAGGAAGTGTTGTGTGTCAGTTGTATTTGCAGTGATGGTGACGGTGCGAAGGCAGGAAAGATGTCGTCTGGGGCGTGCTGGTGAAGTATGCGTTTGAATGAATCAGGCAAGAGGCCACTGCAAAAGCGGCTGTGTCAGCCTGCCTTGTGGGAGACAATTGTTTGTTCCGGAGGCTTATGCCAAACAAACCCCTAACAGGGATTTCTGGCTGTTTTTATTCTATTTTTCCAAGTGTGACAAATGTCACGCCAAAAACACAGAATGATGCAATGGGAAAGCAGGCGTTACACTTCCAACAAACATTAAAACAACTCGAAGAGTCTATACTTCAAAACAGGTTGCAAACCGCGAGACAAACCTAATTTTCCCTCCGTCCGTTAGGCTGATACATGTACTGATGGGTCGTGACACCGGGTCCATGTGAAGGTTTTGATCCAGGCCCAGCTGGCGGATTTGGTCGCCGATAATATGTATTGGTATTCCCAGATCTCTCTTGCGGTTGTTGTGGAGTGGTGGTCGAGATGACGGGTGAGGTTGCTACCGCAACAGTGGGCATGGGATATGGGAAATTGCGCGATGCAGTGGTTTGTTGCTGAGTCTGGGCATGGCGAATGGCGGGGGACGGTTGTGTAGAGGTGGCAGGTGTTGACGGGGCTGGTGACGAGGATGGCTGCACAGAATTCTGCGGAGCAGCCTGGGACGGTGCCACGGACGTATGCCTGTTCTGCTGTATTGGCGCTGCAGACTGTGGTAGTGGTGCAGCGGTAAGCGTAGGTGTTGGTATCGGATTTTCGGTGCCCGGCGTTGGTGTGTTAGGCGGTGGGCGGTCAGAAGAGTTTTGACTCTCTGTATCACGCCGACGCTTTGTCCCCCTCGAAGATGACTCTTTGAGACCAAGCGAAGTCGCTTTGATGAGTATTTGGTGCCTTACAAAGCTTCTCAGTTGACACATGCAATGGGAGGTGAAACAATACCTTGTCCTAGAGTTACCCCATTTCTCACACAACGCATCCCACGCTATCTCTCCACTGGCATTTCGATGTTCCTCAGCCAGCTTCTTCAACTTTTCGGTCTCTTCATCCGACCATGCGCCTTGATTTCCGGCGCTTCCTGGTATTGCGCCTGTAGACACATTCGAACCTGTAGAAGTACTGGAGCCAGCCTGCGGTGCTGGGACAGAAGGGTAAAAGCCACTATAGCCACTATAGCTATAATATGGAGCAGTCGGGTATGCGGGACTATTATACATTCCCGGAACAAACTGAGTTGGCGTCGGGTGTTGATGCCCCATGGAGACGACGAACGATTGCGGGTTTGATATTACAGACGCTGCTGATTGCGTAGTTGGTAGAGATTTTCCATTCGTCGAGGGTGGGGGAGTTGGCTGCAACGATGGTTGGGGAGGTTGAGTCGCCAGAGGTGTATACCCCGAGATGAATGGGTATGGTACAGGAGGAGGGTGTACGGTCAGTCGCGCAGGAGAAGCAAGCTACGTGAAAACACATCATTTGAGGCGCATCAACATGATTAGAGAAACAGTTACAAGAGTATCACAAATTCGCTTAGCCTCGCCAAGCATGGTCAGGGGATCGACTTTGACACCTGAGCCCATCTGATAACACTGGGCAATTACCAGCGAAGGTGTGGCTTTCTGCACGCAAACGAAGTGTCAGCGCCAACCTCGCGCCAAACTCACTCCCGGGTTAAACTCACAATGAGCTCTTCGGCGGCACCATAAAACTCAGCACACAAATTTAAAACACGCCACTGAAACTCATAATATTGTTGGTTGTGCGGGTGCACTTCCCCCGGTGCAGGGGGAGCAGAATATTGGTAAAATCCATGTGTGGTGGTAGCGTGTTTCACAGCCGCGGTACTCGTGGCTGGTGGTGCATCTCTTTCGGCACCGGATCCGCGAAGACGCCTGTTTTTTGAGCCACGGGGACGACCGGGACGACGTTTACGCTCCACATCCTCAGATGTAGGCGGGCCGGAGGGCTGTGGCAGAACGGATGGTACTGGCTCAGCGCGCTGCTTCCCTGTTCCACTCGGATTGGATGTCTGCTGAGCAGTACGGTTTGATCTGTGGGGTCGTTGAAGGGGTCACAATGAAGAGCTATTTGCATAGACATATAAACGCGAAGCTAAGGACACATACTCGTCACCATCATCGTCTTCCCTGTCAAGTGGCTCCTCCACGGTGCCGTCGTCATCGCCGTCCTCCTCCTCCTCTTCGTATTGGGGGTGGAGGATTGGAGGATTGAGTGCATGTGAGAGCGGTTGATAATGCTGAGGGTTATCCATGAGCACGGAGCTGAATGACCCCGAGGGCCTAATCAAATCTGTTCGGGGGCTGGAAATTTAGGATTTCGCTGGGTGTAACCGAATTTCTCGTGGTGGGGTGTTTGTGTTTTTCGTTGGGGTTTACCCAGATCACATTGCACCGTCGGAAACCAAATATTAATTCTCCGAAAATGTTTATGTAATTTTATTCGAGTCCCTCCTATGCTCTCGTTCCAACACTCCATCATCGCACGGTCCACAGATGGGCCATTCTTTTTACGTCCTGTCTGATACAGTTGACTTTCTCATAATGTATATCAGCGGGAGCTGCCTTGCCCGAATACATTATGAGACATATACAGTAGTAGAATATTCCCACAGTATAGGAGATGAAGCTAATTAGGAAACAGATGAACTGCCTGTGTAACCAACAAGCCTCTATGTAGCTTTTATGAAACCATAACCAGCTAATGTAATCTGTTTTGCATGTATCATCTGCTCATGACAAAGTTCAGCCTGAAAAACTGTTCTCAGGCTGTTTAGCACTGCTGGTGGGAAGTGGGCCACTCTCTGATGCTGGCCACTTGGGCTTTCACTGGTAAGGGCAGGGTTTTGATTTTCACTGTCTAACTGTGGGTGACTCCATTCCTTGCATATCAAGATGCTCCATTTCCCATCATCACATGGTTTGGATGCCATCAGTGCCTCAGCTCCCTAAAAGCCAAGTCTCATAATGTATAATCTTGCTTCCAAGCCTATACATTCAAAATTTTTGTATATTGCCTGCATTCCTCGATGGGAGCTGCCCAAAGTCAAAAACACACAATATGAGCATATGCAGTATGAGCAAGTTAACTGTAGTGCCTATCAAGGCAGGAATTCCAACACAAACACAAACCCGGACACAAATGCAGATCACATAAACCAAAAAGTCGGTCCACGATGGTGCCAGGCTACCGCCCCGCAGTCCATGCCAGTATCGGAGGTCGAGGGAGCCGTATACCGCATGCCTTTACATTACATTTTCAAGTTGGTTCTCTCTAGATTATGCATTGATCTCCCATTGCTGGACAGAGGCACATTCAGCACAATTTTTTTGTACATGGCAGATATCAAGAAGGGCAAGGTGGAGTGTGAGGAACTTGTGGAGGCAGAAGCAAATGGAACCCACCATGCGGCGGGAACACTTAGATAGACAGGCAGACGGACTAGAACGCGCACAGAGGATCTATAGATGTCGAGCAGAGACAGGAACTGCGGCCATATATATGTACTGGATCCAATGACGTAGCGGCTTGGTGACATCGTGGATGACGTTGGGTGGGCGGTGGAATGCAGGAGGTGGAATGCGGACGGGGCGGGGCTTACCAGCAAATCAGAATACATTCAGGAAGTAATCGCTGTGATCACTGATCTAGGCAGACTTGAAACACTTTCTACTGCCTTCTGACTATACATATCAAGTGATGATCAGTCGCGTTGAAAACGTCAGTCAATGCTGCATTGTCTATCGCAGGCTATCACGACAAGCCAGAGGTAAGTATTGTTCGAGGCTATCGGATCATGGTGCGTATCCCACCCTTCACTTGAACAACAGACAAGGGTAAAACCGACTGAAGAACCGCTATCGATTTGCATGAGGTTGTCTCATGCCACACGCAACGAGTCCATCCCGAAATCCGTCCCATTTCCCCGATCGAGGCCATTGAAAGGATCCCTCATGCTACCCGTCTTTGCACGCCAAAGCTGGGTATACAGTGCCTTGATTCTTTGCAGTTCCGCATCTACGGTGGCCGTCTTTGCTGCAAGGGACACAGAGATGGCGTGTTGGGTTTGCAAGGTGGAGGATATCACTGCAAGTTCCAGGGTGGAGAGGCGGGCAGGGAATCAGTACACGAAGATGTATGGGACGGCTAGGGTTTACCTTGCGGGGTAACTTGGGCTTGTGCAGCGGTGGAGGATAACTTGCGTTCAATTTGCTTTCGGGTAGATGTTGGCGGGACAACGACAACAAAAGATTGCAAAAAAGAAACAGTGCTTACTTCGATCGTGTTCTTGTACCATTGCAACCGCTCCTGCATCTGTGTCGTCACGCGAGTAAAGAATCTAAACCAGCACCACGAGGGACTCCCGTCGTCACCGTTCCCTGCGAGCAAAAAGAAAAAAACGCACTCTAGCGGGAAGAGTGCATGATTCTTGAGATGACTCCCGTGTAGTTGGGGATTTTTAAACCCGTCGACGATGCGGGTTGCAATGATCGTATCTTGAACAGCCTGGTCCGCTTTCTCTTTGAGATCCTTTGTGAAGAGGGTGTCGGATTGAATAGTCGCGGCAACGCCCAGCAATTCCTAGAAGAGGAAAATCGTTAGGAGCTGTTCACAGAACCAGCAGAAAG
This sequence comes from Pulveroboletus ravenelii, assembly GCA_038090235.1. Taxonomy (NCBI): domain Eukaryota; kingdom Fungi; phylum Basidiomycota; class Agaricomycetes; order Boletales; family Boletaceae; genus Pulveroboletus; species Pulveroboletus ravenelii. Next base: position 17,588 of record JBBPMH010000301.1, on the reverse strand, counting down.
CTATGATCCTCTACCTCGTGCACCTCGCGAATGAGATCTTGGCCTTTGATAGGTTCTTGACCGAGTTTTCGTTGCTTGAGGTCGTTACTTATTTGCACGCGACCTTGAATGTGCGCGCTTGACAAGGACTGAGGAGGCGTATCGTCGCACTATGGAAGATAACTCACTCTAAACTCTCGAATTTCCTTTTAATCTCTTCTGGAAGGTCGTTGAATTTCGTGGCTTTTGAAAACAAAACCGGGCCAGTGGTTTGAGCGGGTGAAATCCTGGCAAGATTGTTAGTCATTTTGTTTTACCGCGATTTTGAAATTACAGACATCATAGAGCTAAGGGGATATGTCAGTCATCAGGCCAGTGGGGAGCTATGCATCACTTACGATGGCTGTCTTTGCGCACCAAACAAAGTGCCAGTCGTGCTGGCACCAAAAGTAGTCGCGGGCGTAGTCGTACCCCCAAACAGACTAGTCCCGGTTGTCGCAGGTTGGGTCTGAGTAGTGGAACCAAAGAGACCCGTCATTTGAGTCGCGGTAGTACTGGGTTGAGCCGTGCCACCAAAAAAGGACATTCCAAGGGTATTTTGAGGTTGCTGCGTTGTCGCTGCAGGTTGACCGAACAGAGAAGTGGAAGGCTGCTGTTGCTGCATTCCAGTCGTGGATTGTCCAAACAAGGGTGTGGTCGATGGTTGTATCCCGGTGGGCTGCGTCGTGCCACCGAACAAGGACGTGCTCTGGGATTGTTGTTGAGTCCCCCCGGCAGGTTGACCAAACAGCAAAGGAGAAGGCTGTTGCTGCTGCGCCCCGGTCGCTGGTTGCCCGAACGAAGAGGCCGTACCCTGCTGGGTCCCAGTCTGGGTCCCAGTCGCAGGGTGGCCAAACAAAGATGTGGTAGGCTTTTGCTGTTGCTGAACGGCACCCGCAGGCTGTCCAAACAGCGATGCTCCCGACGCTTGTTGAGTACCACTTGGGGCGGGCTGGCCAAAGAGCGAAGTGGTGGATCGTTGAGTGCCATTAGCAGGTTGGCCAAACAAGGATGCCGCAGGCTGTTGCTGTTGTTGAGGTTGTTGAGTTCCAGTCGTCGGTTGACCGCCAAACAAGGATGCCGCAGGCTGTTGCTGTTGTTGAGGTTGTTGAGTTCCAGTCGTCGATTGACCGCCAAACAAGGACGTGGTGGGCTGTTGTTGTTGTTGTTGTTGAGTTCCAGTCGTCGATTGACCGCCAAACAAAGACGTGGTAGGCTGTTGTTGTTGCTGTTGAGTTCCAGTCGTCGCTTGACCGCCAAACAACGATGTGGTAGGCTGCTGCTGCTGCTGCTGTTGAGTCCCAGTTGTCGCTTGACCGCTAAACAAAGATGTGGCAGACCGTTGCTGTTGTTGAGTCCCAGTCGTCGCTTGACCGCCAAACAAAGATGTGGTAGGCCGCTGCTGCTGCTGTTGAGTCCCAGCTGACGCTTGGCCAAAGAGCGGCGTAGCCGTCGTAGGCTGTTGCTGCTGAGTTCCGGTCGTAGACTGACCAAACAGAGAGGCAGATGACTGTTGCTGCGTCCCAGCGGCAGGTTGGCCAAACAAAGAAGTGGTGGGCTGCTGCTGCTGCTGTGTCCCGCTGGCGGGTTGGCCAAAAAGCGAGGTCGTTGGCTGTTGCTGCTGAGTGGTAGTGCTACCAGAAGGTTGTCCGAACAACGACGTCCCAGTCGTCTGCTGAGAGCCACTCGCAGGTTGGCCAAAGAGGGACGTTGAAGTGGGGGTCTGCTGTTGAGTGCCGCTGGAATGTTGGCCGAACAGCGATGTAGATGGCTGCTGCTGTGTCATCGGAAGTTGGGTCGAGGGAGTCGTCCCCGTAGCCGCGGGCTGGGTACCACCAAAGATGGACCCTTCGGGCTTGGTCTGGCCGAATAACGAGGACGTGGACGTTGACGGTCCTGATCTACATGTAGGTCAGCACAAGTGATACAGTGCGCGAGCGCGAAACGCACCCGCCGAACGCCATTTTCGCACTGGTCAACGAAGCCAACGTTTGGGCTTGATCACATATAGATCGAGCACGTGATGTGGCCCCTGTAACCTCCTTGCCATTTGACGAATCTATTCACCCGCGCCCGACTCTGAGTGCCTTGGCCTTCCGAGGCTGCGATGGGTAATAACGCTCAGGTCACTGGGGAAGTGTGGACCGAAAGATAATCCAACAAAGGCCTATAGATAGTCATAAGCCCACCCTCTACAAGGGCCACATCATCTCCGACATCCAAGTCCATTGAAGGCACCACCGTCAAGGTTTTTCTATCGTTCAATGCACGCCTGACACTTCCTCGTTCAAGGAACAGGGTCCACCTTTCGGTACAGAGACAGATTCCCTCCCCTCCACTCTCCGCAGAGAGCGTAGAAAATCCCTCTCCCCCTCCTTCTCCAAGGGGGAGAACATAGAATGTAGATGTATTAGTTACCAGCTTATCATTGTATAAACCATAAAGGATGTTCGCGGTTTTGACTTGGCAGACTTTTATTCGCCTGGATCATCTACCAATGTCATGAAGAGGACCGTTTCAAACGTATCATCTCCCTTCCTCGTCGCCGTGCCTCGAGCACCCACACCTTCTATCAACTCTTTATCAGATTCGGGGACGCACCAGGCGACCGACTCTGGTCGACGACGCGCAACAAAGATGAACGTCCGATCGGCACCTTCGTCCGCTCCAAACTGTCTCCAAGGTTCCGTGGTGTCTGACCCGCCATCTGAGGGTACGTTCTTGCTCTCGACATGTCTAACCTGGCGGCGCGCCAGGACAGGCTGGAACGAGAACCATAAACCGAACGCCGTCCAGAACGGCGTCTCTTTTTGGAGACTGCGGATCTTATAGGAAGTGACAATCTTGACGGGTAGCCCCAACGACGACGCGCAAAATGGTGAGGTGAGGTGAAGAAGCGTGCGAAGCAGAGGGCCAAAAAGCTCCGGAAAGTACACCTGAAAATGTCGGAAGATGGTAAGCAATGAGTGTATCAGCGAGTCCCAATAAGCGACGGTACTTGCAAGGTCGCTGTAGATGATGTGTGTCAACCGAGGGGAAGCAAAAGGGTGAACAAAACCGAATTCGCTGGCGATAGAGGTGGCATGGCTGAGGGTTCCCCATGCAAGCGGTCTCACGAAAACCGTATCCGGAATAGAGCGACTCGCCTCCCTCGAGGTATTTATTCTGAGATTGTGTTCTAACAGGGGACAGACGTCGGGGAGGTCCGTGGCGATCACGGACCCGCCTGGTTTGACACTGCGCCGTATCGCCCTAGCGATGCTTGCCGCCACCACACCTGTCCCAGATCCCAGCTCGATAGCACCAAGAGGCTCATGTGGATCACCCACAAAAGGCGGATCGTAGTCGAGTGCGTCAGCCTCGTCGGGGTTAACGTAGGCACACAGCGCGTACGCAGCTTCCCTACACCGTGTGCATGCAGAAAACGTGTTGGTCTGGCCCTTGGAGGAAGAGAGTGCGAGGTATTCACCAGACCCTGCCTGCGATGCCATATCTGGAAATCGCTTTTCTTTGCGCTTCTACACCGAACGCATCCCCGTCATCGCCCTCTGAATTATGATTGTGTTCAAAAGGGCCGACGTTTGGGGTGATGGAGAGACTCGGAGGAAAGTTTGGATGTAAATAGTCAGCCATCATCAGGGTCAGGAGAAAGAGAGACGGGTGTTCCGAAGCTTCGATTTCCATATCTGGCTTAGACAGTAACAATGAGTTCGAGCCTCCAGGCCCCCAACACCTTGGAGGAACAGGACATTGGGTTATACTATCACTCTCGTAGAAGCTCTCAGACCATCTCAGATACCGATATTTCTTCCCGGATGTCTCGTCCAGCCTCTCAACCGCAACTCGGCACGGTGGAGCAGATACCCGCCCCACACAGAACGCACAATTTGTTAAAATCGTCCTCACACCGGCAAGTCTCGGAGGTGCAGCAAGAAAAACGATTTACCGTATCCCAACACATCCCGCGATCGAACACGGCGACTTACCTCCCGTCAACCGAGTCCAGATATGCAGGTACAGAGGACGACTTTGCGGCTTTCTTCTTCCCAGAGGACAGGGTGCGGAAGATGCAAGAATGGGCGCTTGCATTTGTTGTCGGTAGGTCGGACGCTGCCAAGTTCTCAACTAAACGGTCTTGAGTCTTTTTGTATGTAGTTCAATTCGACCATGATGTCGGACCGGTCGTGCAAGCAGTGCACCCTCCCCTATACCTGTCTTCTTCGGAGAGAGAAAACATGTCTGTCTAAGTCTTTCATGAAAGTATCCCTTGTGGAGCTGACACGCTTTTGAAGCGCGTTCTCCTCGTTTCCCGACTCGTTGCAGTTTGAACAAGGGTCGGAAGTTCATTCCTTTAGGATTAGGGCATACCCCAGGTCCTCTGAAGCACCTGCAAAAGATGCTCGCGAAGAACGGCGTCCTCAGTCCTTGGATGGGTTTATATATGGTTTCTCATATTTCTGCCAAAAAAGGGACCCAGCCTCGAAGCGTGGCTACCAACAGGTGACGTCCAAGTAAAGTATGTGAGCTACCCGAAAGATTGACGATACCATCGTAGTCTTCGTTGGTCCTTCTAACTCATCTCCAATACCCAGCACTGTATACCTCCATGATATCCCAGCTTGGTCCCCTTTTTCGTGATCACGGTGTTCCAATGCTCGAGACAGCATGCCACAATATTGCGAATTGGTACGGAGCCTCCTGGGGTTTTCGATCACCCTCACTGATCTCTCGGATGCCAAAGAAAGGCAAAGCCCATCACCAGGTTCCACTATCGAACTCGGTTTCGTGGGTTCTGTGTTTCATGTGGAGTTACCTCTGAGTTCCGACAGTCAACAACCCGCCGAGAGCGGTACGTTCAATGAGCGATTCAACCCGACTGTGCACGTGAGTTTGAGTTTTCCCTTCATGTTTACCCGAGACCCAATCACCACGAATGTCTAGCTCCTTGCATCCTCCGGACCGTTTGATCCGCCACCAATACAGCTCTTCGAAGCATCATTAGCAAGCCTGTGGTCGTTGTGGGAATGTCTGATGTTGTGCGAGCCAATTTTAGTCTTCGGACCATCGCCCTCGATGACAAGTCAAGCTGTGTGGTGGCTTCGCGATCTCGTGCGCCCGGTACGTCATCCTAGTACTATCTTTTTCCGCGCCATTGATCCTGTTGTGGCCTACGCAGATTCCGCTTGCTGCGGATATTCGCCCTTATTTCACGATCCACGACAAGGATCACTCTTTGTTGGTGAACAAGGCTCCCCCCAAGGCGGGGCTTCTCGTAGGCGTCACGAACCCGTTTTTCGAAAAGTCGTGTGCGCATTGGCCACATGTGTTGAGCGTGGGACGAAAGTCACAGTCAGTGCGATCCGCTTCCCCGTTAGATCTATGCTTATGGATGTAGGTCGCACAGGGCAGCTAATACGGTTGCCACGGGTCCCCCTCCTGGGTGGACGACAAAGACGCACCGACGATATATCTCCAAGGACCGGCAGCTACTGAAATCCCTCGAAAAGGCATGTACTGGTCACGAGACAGAGCGTACGTACTACTTACTCCACAGAGGACGACATTGCTGATGTCGGGGCGAACAGAGATGCGAGCCTCGCTCGACATACGCAGACACTTTTGCACGCGGACGAACGCGATGCTCGTCCCACTCAATCGGTACCTCAACACGCTCATACCGTCCCCTTCAGAGTGCAATGCAGGCAAGGGTCGACTGAAGCCGTTCAACTCGAACGACTTTTTCGCGTCACTCAAGAGGAACCCCTCGGCACTGCCGTTCAAGTCATCATCGAGACAGACAGCATTTTACGACAAGTGGCTGCGGTCGCCAGCGTTCGGGTTGTGGTTGGCACGTCAGGAAGAAGTGATCGGAGAAGTGCTCCGCGACAAGACCTGAGAGCGAATCACGTTAGATTACATCCCACGCCCAGTGCCACAGGAACAAAATAGAGCCAAACAATGCGTAGTTAATACACCTCTGAAACCCAACTTGACCATCTTGTTTCGCTTCTCCCTGCACCGACGCCGACTCGCCGCACGACCTCAACAGATTTCTTGTTCGTCCCCCGTGAAGGAACGTGTCTTTTCTACCTACAAATCTGTATAAACCAGCGGACGGAAGGGTCCCGCGTAATATCACCCACTGTATCCGTACCTAATCCTGTAAGAAACCCTTCCATCCTTCTGTGTCGCTGATCCTGTAGCGCACCGACCCACCTTGTTATCCTCTGTATATGCGCTGAGCTCTCCTCTCACTGTTGTTGTTCTGCCCCCCTTTGTGCCTGTTGTCTATCATCATGTGCACGTCGGTACTCAACCAATCCTGTCATTTCTGTCCTCTTTCTTCTAGTGCAAAACAAGTGTTTAACTTGCCCCCCACTCGAAAATCTGCTTTTGAGTCATGCCTGAGGACGATTTTGACATCTATGGCGAAGACGACGGCTTCGTGACAAGCAAGACGGAACAGGTAGGTATCACCCTCGAGCGCATGTATCCCCCGTTTTGCTGACTTGGGGGCGGAATTGGCTGTTGTGGTTAAGGACGACGGCTTTCAAGATGAAGTGCAGGTCGAAGAGCCTGTCGAAGCTGTGAGCACCTCTGTCGAGCCGCTGACAGGCGAAAAGCGCCCTCGGTCCGACGAAGATGAAGAAACGAAGCACACACCCTTGCCATCCTTCACCGAACCCGCGCGTCCGTATTCCGCTAACAATACGCATCCTGTCGCAAATCAGACAGGACACGCAAAATCAGATTCAACAGGACCGGACGTCGCCATGAACGGCACCTATCACTCAAACGGTGGACACGGTGGTAGTGGAAACGCAGACCCGTCGATGATGAGTTATGATGCGTTGTACATTGGGGATTTACAATGGGTCCGTGCTTTATCCTGTCAATTAGTGTTCGCGTGTGCAATGTGTTCTGAGTGTTTTTCTTGTTCCCGACGCTTGGTTCACAGTGGACGACGGACGAGGACTTGCGTCAAGTCGCTCTGAATGTCGGGGTTGTGATTGATCACCGAGACATTACGTTTTCAGAACATAAAGTGAATGGCAAGAGCAAGGGGTGAGTTTCGACGTCGCTGGTGCTTTATTGCTATTGACACGATGACTGGTTTATAGGGTTGCATACGTAGAATGTGCAAGTTTCGAAAATGCCAATGCCCTCAAGACGTGGCTCGATAACAAGTACGTCATCTTGCGCAGTCTGGTGTTGTAATGACGAAACAGGTTCTTCCCAGCGACTTTCAACATAGGCGTGCAACCGCGACGCTCACTTCCTCTTCGCAAGGGAATCCTTTCCGGACGCTTCCCAAAGGTGAGAAAGGCGCGTACATGGTGACGATGTACATACTAAAGAGTCTGGTCTACAGAACCGCCGCCACGTGAACAACGGCAGCAAGGTGCAGTAATGCAGCCCGGAGGCGGGGGCATGGGTCGTGGCGGCGGGGGCTACCGTGGGGGTGGGGGTGGAGGTGGTCCCCAAATGGGAGGCGGCATGATGGGAGGCGGTATGCAACGCGGGGGGATGATGGGTGGTGGCATGATGCGGGGCGGGGGCATGCCGAATATGATGGGCAACATGGGACCGATGGGTATGGCAAGCATGGGTATGATGAACGCGATGGCGATGGGGAACATGGGGATGGGCGGGTTCGGTAGCGGCGGCATGGGCACCGGGTTCGTAGGCGGCGGAAGGGGCGGGATGATCCCCCAAGGTCCGCGTGGCAGTGGGGGGATGATGGGCGGCGGCGGTGGTGGTGGGGGAGGACGCGGCGGAATGGGTATGAGTTTTTAGTGGTCTCTTTTTGCTGTCTCGCTGTTTTTCTTACGGACTCCCCCTCTTGGATGTATTCGTTACAGGTATGGGAATGATGGGCGGTGGTGGCGGCAACGGACGCGGCGGTGGGGGCAACGGCGGCGGCGGATATGGGATGCAAGGACACTTCAACCCAGCGTTTATGCAGGGACAGGGCGGACATCCTCAATCCAAGCGCTTCCGCACCGACGACAGGAGCTGAGGAGTGTCTCGGTCGACCTCTTTCTTGAGCTCGCCTTTTTTTCCCTTTTTCCCCTTGCGTATAATGAATAATGCCTATAGACTGACTCGCCCGCGTTCGTTGACATCCTCTTTCTCCCATGCCGATTACTATCTATTCATGTAATTATAGCGTAGTTCCTCAAAAGTCTCCCCTCCCACTGAATGTGACTGTAGAAAACTTATTTGGAGATGCTCGCGCCAGGTCAGGACAGAGATCGCACGTAGAAAAAAAAAAACATTTGCAGATTGTTATGCGAGTTGCTTGATGGACTAGAGGGAAAAAGAGCACAGATGCTATGCAAATACAGTCGGAGAGGGCATGTGAGAGAAAGCAAGCAGCAACAGGGTTATGTGTGTGGGGGGGAGGCACGTATAAATAAAATCAAATGTGTTGTCATGTGGGAATGGAAGAAAACGGGGAGGACGACTTTTTTTGTTTGTTTTCCTTGGGAGAATGAGAACGAGTTTAGGGGGTGGATGGTCATGCGGTATGATCCTTGTGCCTAGATAATTCAAGAACGGGAATGCCAAAAAAAACCCTTCAAAACGGACGGACAACTCGATTCCTCCCTCTAAAGAATGGGAGACGAGCATGCATAACAAGTGTGCTGGGGGGGCGATGGTATTGACGGGTTGCGCGGTGCCATCGTGATGTAGCAGAGACATGACGAATAAGGAGAGAGCAAGATGTTCATATGCCCTGTCGCTCGCGCATCTCGCGTTCGCGCTTTCGTCGGCGCTTCTCCGCCTCGTGGCGTCTCTCCTCCTCGAGGGCCATCTCGTCTTCGCGTTTCGCGAGTCGGGCACTGTGTGCAGGTATACATGAGCAAAATGTACACGACGGTGGACACTCGAACGAGAAGGGGGGCGGGGACTGACCTCCGCATCTCTTCCTTCATCATGAAGCCCGTATCCGCTTCCATGTCCTCGTCATCGCTCAACACGTCCCGCGCAACGTACGAATTCCGGTCTTTACCAAACAGCTTCCAGATCTCGGAGCCTAGCGCGCGTTCGGGCTCCGACACACGTCGCTTCACCGGAGGGGGTGAAGGCGAGAACGAAGGCGACCGTGGTCGCTTCTTGGATGGTACCCCTCCCGTACGAGGGGTCACGCCACCGCCACTGGATGCGGACCCTGGCTTGGCAGGATGCGATTTGGGGACCGGACTCTTGGATTGCGAGGACTTGGATGCCTTTGGGATCGTGGCAAAGGATGTCTTGGCGCTCAACGTAGGTCTAGATTGAGAGGATGACGACGATTTGGTCCCAGACGGGGTGGATGCCGGTTTGCCACTGGCAGCCAGAGGCTGCGATTTGACCGGCAATTGCGACGCGACCTCTGTGTGTTACCACGACAGTTGGGTACCAATGATCGAGAAGACATGTATCCGAAAAGAAGGGGGGGAAAAAAGGCACTTACTCGTATAGCCCAATCTCGGTGAATTCGCACCCGAGGACGACGGAGACACAGGCGTGACGCTCGATTGTGTACTCGGAATCGAAACAGGTTCCTTCTTCTTCCCCTTCCCGAACCAATCGTTGAATTCGCGAGCGTCGTCGCCATCGAGTGTCGTCGATTTCGCCTTGGCACGGTCCTGGAGGATTTCATCGATCGTGCGCGTGTCTCGTTTGTTCACGTTGAGCCTTGTGAGTGTGTTGGGTAGTGCGGCAAGGCGCGCCTTGACCGACTGCGCAGACGAGCCAGAGTCGGAGGCGGGTGCTGACGGGGCATCGATAGCCCCGCCTGGGAGGCGTCTACCGGCCTTGCCGTACCCCGCCAACGACGCCCGTTTGAGCTGATACGTACGCCGCATCTCTGCCTCCAACCTCCGCTGCCTTTTCTCCTCCCTTGTCAGCGCTATCAAAGGCGATCCAGACCTCGAACCGTCCTCGTCCTCTTCCCCCCCTACCCGTCGTCTTTGCACGTCCTCCTTCATTCCCGACTGCGACGTCGGCCATTTCGGCCCGTGCTGTTTCGCCTTCTTTGGGCCGTAGAGCACTGCGTTTCGTGCCTCCTCCTCTCGTCGTGTCTGTTCTGCCTCCCGCCGTGCTTGCTCCGCCTCCTGCTTCGCCTGGAGTTCCAGTTGTTTCTTTTGGTCCTCGAAGAGCTTCTGGCGGCGTTTGGCTTCTTCCTCGCGGTCCTTGCGATCGAGCTCCTCTTGTTTCTTGCGCCTCAGCTCTTCGTTGCGCTGACGCTGCTCGAGCGCCACCTGGACTGCGCTCTGGGCCTGTCTCGTCTGTGAGGCGCTGAGCGCCATGAGAGCGGCAAACCCAGACATGTTGGAGGGGAGTGTGAGGACGGATGTCTACAGAAGGAGTTGGACGATGGTGTCCTGTGAGGACCAGGTTAGCAAGGGAGAGATGCCCAAAGCCAGACTCGAAGCGAGCAAGCGATGACAGCGCCTGACCGCGCAAGACGATTTTGTCAGCACAGCTTTAGTGGCTGTACGTGCTAAAAAAAAAGAAAGGAAGGAAGCCAGTACGGTACGATCGGTCATATCTGCAAGAAATCCACTTCCTCCTCTACAAGCTTATCTATAAACTGGAAAAACGACGCCCCAGGAAAGCCAACAACGTTGTTATAGTCCCCATCGATCTTGCGAATCAGAATACCACCGAGACCCTGTGTGGGTGCGGATGTGAGCAACAGGCACAAAGATATCAGACCGTGTACACGCGTGCATGCAACCATGGCGTACCTGCACTGCAAAACCGCCCGCCCGATCGAACCCTTCGCCGTTCTCGACGTATGCTTCAAGGACGTGCAGAGGGCGGTCTGCAAAATAGACGAGTGTCCGCTCATCCATCTCCCTATCCCAGCATAGTCAGTAGAAAGAAAAAAAGGAAGACCAAGTCCTCACCTCGTCGCATACCCCGGTGCAGTGAGAACAGGGTAAACTATGAATTCGTTTAGAAAAAAGGCACACGACCATTCGATCCAACCGCCCTCGTGCCACTCAGGCGTAAAAAAAAAAGCGCTCACCCAGAGACACGCCCGTCACGACCTCACACACATTCCCATTGAGGTCCTGCAACATGCGCAAATGATCCGCCTTCGAGAGTGGCTTCTCCAGTAACTCCTGTCGCGTGCCCATCTCCATCTCGATTGTCGTCGATGGGAGTGCATGCGTGAACACGACCGTGTCCGCTGTAACAACCATATGAGTATGCCTCCTCGCGAGGAGGGACTAAGAAACGCAACGCACCACTGATGACGAGGTCAGGCGGATCATCCGGGTTCTCGATCTACCGCGCACACCACGCATCAAAAAGGGATAGACGTCATCTCGTCACCATCGACGATGAATGTACGCACTACGAGCCTCTCGTACACTTCTACCGCCTTGTGCATCGCAGTAGCGACCGGATATTCATGGATCTGCTCAAACGAGGACAGGGACAAGTTCTCCGCGAATGTCGAGGGTACGATCTCTGGAGCGAGACCCTGATGATGAAGAGCGTGGATGAGATGAGATGCGGCAACGTAGGAAATATGGGCGACGCTTACAAACGTTCGAAGGATCTCGCTCCGTCGCGGGCTTGCAGACGCAAGCACGATTCGTTTATTTCTGAGTTTTTGGATAGTGCGCGTGTTCAGCGCGTTTGGCAGGACGGCGTTGTGAGATGTCATTGCGTCGATGAAGGTGGCAATAATGAGAACTGGGTACTGGATGCCCGACGTTGGTCAAGATACAAATTACTGAGTGCCATCCAAGTTCACAAGTCCTACTAAGTCCCGTTCGTCGACGGGCAAGGCTACACTACGAGCAAACCACCTGGCCACCCGCCTTCTTAGTCGCCTTTTTTCACTGATTTGGGCGGCGGTGGAGGGACCATCGGTGTAGTGGGCACCGACCCCGGGAACGGCGACGTCGGAAGCGGCACTCCCGCGGGGCCAGAACCTGCACTGGTGCTATCTCCGCTCACGCTCCTCGGTACTCTCGTGTACCCACTCGCCGTGCTTGGCGTTCGAGAGTGCGTAAACGGTGGCGGGGCGAATCCCAGCCCAACTCCAGGCGTCGAGGGCACCGAACCAGGACCCGAATTTGCAGACGTAGGAGGCGCGAGACTTGTCGAAGGGATAGGCGAGTACGGGTATGGACTCGCAGGACCGAAACCGGTCTGGAGAAGCGTCGTCGAGTACGGTGTTCTGGGACCCTCTACGGTCCATCCGTTACCCTGTGGCACGACACGTCCACTGGTTGCATTAGGACGTGCGCGGAGATGACCACCTGCCCATTTGCGCTTGATACCTGTCGATTCAGCGGCAACGATGCCTGGAGTCGAATCCGCGCCAGAGACTGCCTCGATGGCACGAACTGTGATGCGGAGGAAATATGAAGCGCAGGTGAATACACCACCGACGACACCAATACACCTGGTGCAACAAGTTAGACTCGTCATTGGAAAAGTGTCGTACGGACCTAATTATCAGTTGAATCAAAGAAGTCGTGCGTTGGTGGATCGTAATAACCATCGGGTCGAGGTCGAACTTGAAGAAAATGCCAGGGGTGCCTTGATGGTCGTCTAGTTTACGAACATAGTGCGTGACACTGTACTGGTTCGTGTGGAGAGGCGAGGCGCGCGGTGCAATGTAGGTAGTAGGGACCACATGCAAGTAATATTGGTACGCGACGAACGCTACACGGACATCAGTTGCGCGCATGAACCAGCTAGTATGGATAAGACTTGCGTTCCTTGGCTACTTCGAACGAATAGTCGAGTGGCTGCGTAATGTCAGGGAAATAGGGCCCGAACGAAAATTCGGTGATGACATGCGAGAGATTCATCTCTGTGACCGCACCGTCAAGACGTGGACATGTCAGCGACATCATCAGAAACAGACATACTGTCGTGGGGAATGTGAGTATGGCTCGAGTATCCGTGGCCCAGCGTAGTGACATGCAGATTGGCTGGCAGAAAAGACAGTCAGAGACAAACCACCCCGATGGTGCGTACCCACCAGTAACCTTCTTGACAGTGAGCGTACCATAGATTCGGCACGCATCGCCATCTGTCTTGTGGTTATACGTCGGTCGGTAGTCGGATTGGGTGCGTTTGAAGAAGGAGAAAAACCCGCGGGACTTTCTCGACTGGGCTACGGCCTGTCGAGCGGTGAGTGCCCTGGCGTGCTGTCTGAGTGAAAGGATCCGTGAGAGCGTGTTCGTGTAGTGGGGAGGGGGCGCACTTTAGAGTCGTAGCTTGTCCGATATCGAATACAGTCTACGGTGCTGGTGAGACGGGACGAGACGGGACGGACGAAAACCCAGAGACGCACGCCGTCAAGCTGGAACCCCTTGCTGAGGAACATTCGGTCGCCAATTGCATCACGCATGTCCACGCTGAGGTCTGGGTCGTCAAAGGATGAATGCCAGCAGTAAAATGTGCTGGCTTTGGTACGCACATGAGCAGGGACTGTTCACGACCATATCCACGTTGACGTTCATATAACTGTTCGCTCGGGCGTCGACACTGAACTCGTAGTCAGGCCAGCCCCAGACATATTCTGCGAGATCGTTCAAGATAAGGATAATAGCGAGGAGAATAACAAAGAGAGTGAGGAAGCCGCGAGACTCGGAGCGCGCTTTGTATGTCGAGGGGAGCTTTGGAAATGCATCAAAGCGGGCGAGGTCAGGTGCGACGTCGTCGAGCTTGTCCAGCAGCGATTTCTCCACAGTCGGTGCGTGCACAGACATTTGTAGAAGCTCGGTGCAACAGCTGGCAACGCAGCGGACGCCGGTGTGTGTTCAAGACTTTCGGATCGCTCTGGCAACGTGTCAGCTTATGATCACCTATAAGCGTGACCCCAGACACACCTACGCAATATACGGCGACAGTCTCCTCGTTGTTGGCCGCGATGAGCACGATACAAGATGCGATTGACCTCACGACATCCCCGTCTGCATCACACCCGCTCCCTACACCCTTGACTTCCCCCGGTCCGTGTCGTCGTCGCACCACGTCACCAGCGCATGGTGGCGTCAGCGACTCTGATCGTCACAGACAGAAGCGAAGGCGGGTAGACGTCGTTTGCGACACCGAACACGTCCCAGCACCTCCAGGTATCGACACTGACCATGTCAAGCTGGACGCGCAGCAGCTACTCCCGCCGACCCCACCAGATACTAGCCAATCGAGCAGTGTCTTCACCCACATCCCGACGTGGGAGATACCCCTAGACCTAGCTGCCGACGACGAACCTCAACCAAAGGACGAGGAACCCCTTCAAATATCTCTGAACTCTGTTGCCGTCGACCGACCCGTCGCCCTATCGTCTAGCGACTCTGTTTTCATTGATCTCATTGACCAGGAAGATCCAACAATCGTATCTTCGAAAGTAGACCAGACTTCCTCCGATACTGCCCCAACCACCATTCCAGCATCCCCCCCGAGTTCTAGCACGATCACCGCATCCACCGTTCCAATGTCAGAGCCTCTCTCGGCATATCCGTGTCCCATCTGTTTATCCCCTCCGACAAATGCAACTTTGATGCCGTGTGGACATGTATGTTGTGGTCAGTGTCTCTTTACGGCCGTCAAGTCGACCATGAGAAGAAATATGACGCCTACGGCTAGGTGAGACCCCGTCTGACCTGTCCCCACGTAGCTGACCTATTCCATCCCAATGTAGATGCCCAGTGTGCCGTACAGAGATATCGGGATGGGATGGATGTGGGGGAGGTGTGATTGGACTGAAGATACAAGTCCTGTATTCGTTGTAACGGAGTGTGTTTGTGTATGTTAAAATCCCAAGTTCCCCAGCCTCCCTCATTTGGTTGTGTCATTCGCCATGTGAATGTTACGCGATTCGTTTCAGCCGAACGTCTTTTCCGGACCCGAACAAGGCCCAGGTGCTGAGCGCTCGTACGTTCGCAAGACTTCATACGCGCCGCCATGTCTGTCCAGTCAAAACCCGGAAAGCCTTCTCAGCAGCTGACGCCGTTCGGGACAGCATTGGCCGGCGCTCTTGGCGCCTGCTTCAGCAACGCGTGAGTATTTGACTTGCCCCGAGTGTTCTCACAGGATACTGATGCCCGGCGCCACAGCGTGGTATATCCACTGGATGTGTGCGTGAAAGGCATTGCAGAACTTGACAGAGCTGATCTTGTCTCCGCAGCGCAAAGACGCGGATCCAAGCCACGTCGTCGACTGCCAAGGGAAAACGCAAGAATGAGCTAACGATGTTGGCCGTCTTGCTGCACATTTTCAAGCACGAGGGTATCTCGGGGTGGTACCGCGGGTTCGCAGCGACCATGCTCAATACCTTCTCCATGCGTGCGTCATTTCATTTCCTGTCCATCCGAGCCTAGTCTGATGCGCGATCCACCTGTTCGTAGAATACGCGTACTTTTTCTTCTACTCTGTCCTCCGCACCTCCTACATCAAGCGCCTCATCGCGAGAGCCCCAGCAGGTTCCAAAGCCCCCGTGCTATCCACCGCTGCCGAGCTATCCCTCGGCGCCGCAGCCGGTGCCCTCTCCCAGATCTTCACCATCCCAGTCTCCGTCATTGCTACCCGACAACAAGTCGGTCGCTCGTCACGCGCTGAAAAAGCCAGCGAGAATCCCGACACTCGTGGCGACGAATCATTCCTTAGCGTTGCGCGGGAGATTATCCGTGAGGACGGCGTCACAGGCTTGTGGTTGGGCATCAAACCAGGCATGGTGCTTACCGTGAATCCTGCGATTACGTATGGCGTGTACGAGCGGCTGAAGACGATTCTTTCGCTCGCTCGAGCTGCAGCTGGGGCCGGTGAGAAGCTCACCCCGGGAATGACGTTTTTGCTTGGCGCGTTTAGCAAGACGCTCGCTACCATTGTGAGTCGTTTTCCCGCCGCCCGCACGAGCTCGCGTTGACACGGGGATAGGTGACGTATCCTTATATCATGGCCAAAGTACGCATCCAAGCACGCACGTCGGAGCAGGAAAGGCAGGAAGAAAACGTGCTCCCCCAGTCATGTCCGTCTGCCAAAGCGAAACAGACAGGGGCACTCGGGTTGCTAATCCGCGTGCTCAGGACGGAAGGTTTTGCCGGCTGGTATCAGGTAATGCATCTCGATCTCACAGGGAACTGCCTGGTATATTCTTAAGTCGTATTGTTGATGCTCGTGTCTACAGGGGATGTCAGCACAAATCATCAAGGCGGTGCTCTCTCAAGCACTGTTGTTCGTATCTAAGGAGCAGTTTGAACGATGGGCACTGACTTTGATGATCGTCTTCTCCAAGTTGGGTGCTGCCTCGTGATGTGGTAGACATGGAGGGAATATGGCATGGGTTGATGACGCGACCTGCCACGGGTTTCAAGGACATCTTGCAAGAGGGGGAAGATATCATTTGCCATGGGACAGGCATGGTGTCTTTTTTATTTTTATCTTTAGCACCTGCTTCTTTACACACCCCTTTCAGAGTTTTTCATATGTTTTTTTTTGAAAGCTGCTCACTGGGCTCTGATTCAAGCCTTATGTTTAATAAAAACTTGATATGATTAGTTTGGTTTATTTGTGTTTATCTACAGTCATCCACTGGCAGTTGTGACAGTCAAACTTTGGTAGGCTTACATTAAAGGATGAGAGGTATTTTTTATGCTAAAATTACTAGGGTACAGTGGTTCAAATACATAAGTGTCCCAATGTTGGGCCATTTTGGATTTTGGAAAGACTTGACAATGAGCCCTTAGTCATGTGATTTGGTTGCCATGGCACTGAGATATATCAATTTCAAAATGACATGTTATTAGGACACTTATTTGAGCAACATTTCTATTCTGTAATTTTAGTACTCTATATGCCCTCTCTTTGCCTTTATCACTGCCTCTAGCCTTCTAGGCATGCTTTCTATCCATATTTGACATTCCTTAGCCTCTATCTTGCCCTATTTCACATCCATTCTTTCCCAAAGCTCCCAAATTCCTTTTGTGAAGAACTAAGTAGAAAGGCACTGATGCCCACTACATTACACAGTAAATGATACTAAATAGTGAAAACAAAGACAACTCACCTCAGCCACTGCCTAAGATGTAGCAGGAATGACTGAGGGGAGTTCTGAGAATGAAATGAGAGTATATATAAAATGGGTGGAGATGTGAGCACTAACTCTGACCAATTCTGAAAAGGAAGTCTGGAATCTGTAAGTGAATAACAAGAGGGGACATGGCTCTGGGACAATGGAAGCAGTCGGCACCAAAGATAAAGTTAAGAATGGAGGAGTGAAGTAGTAAGTACCTTGAGCCAGGCCATGGAGTAAAGTTCCTGCAGGAAATGACTGTAGTGATAGGCTTAAGGGTGTTGCAGAATAGACGGCTATGAAACATTACTTGTTACGTTTTACTTAGTTTCTTTGTTCGTTTCCACTTCATTCCACCATTAGTCATTGGACATTAACCTCCTCGTCCGATTCTCTCGTATTGGGCTCGTAGTTCTATCCTTAGTCATCGAGTTCCTTCTGCTATTCATTGCCTTACTCACATGTTTACCAATCTCTGTTATTTCTTCGTTGTCCTTGTCTTACTTTGTTATTTCCCAAGTACTATAAA